>SJXQ01003556.1:0-26201 GCA_006408695.1 Aepyceros melampus
GGGGTTCCTGGGGATTAAGGATCAGACACTGGGAGCCCTGTTCTCTCTGTCCCCGCCCTCTTTCCCACCCCAGGAACAAGAAAAAGAAAAATCTGTTGGAAACGCACTTTTTCCCCCTGCTGCCCCCGCCCCCTTCTCCTTCTGCTTTCACCGACTTAAAAGAAAAATAAAATACATTCCAGGAACCGGGACGGCTGCAGAGCAAACTCAAACCAGAAAATGCTTAAAGATGTTTTAATGACTTAAACACAGGGCCGGTTTGTGTCTAAAAGTTTCCACATTAAAAAAAAAAAAAAAGAAAAGCAAATTCAATATTAAATATCCTTCCACCTCCTCCTGGGCCCCTCCACCAGCCTCTCCGCCCCTCCTCCTGGTTCCCCTCGCCTTCTGGGGGCTCCTCGGCCCAGTTTTCCTCTGCATCTCTGCTTTCAGCTGTGGGCTATTAGCACCCGGTGTGAACAGAGACCAGGCCCCTCCATAAACTTTATATTCACATTCCAAAATGAAAAAAACAAGGAAGAGGGAGAAGAACAACACCCTCGGTACAGGCCCAAATGCTCCTGAGAGCAGAGGCCACCCCTCCCCCCAAGTTCAGGGCCAGAGGAACTGTTAACTAGCAGCTGACAGATTTTTACAGCGTGAATTAGACCCTCATTTGGCTCAGGATTAGCCCACATCTTCCATCTCATTATTGCTCTGCGTTGTTGGAGCCCCCTTTCTTGAAGCTGGGGAGTTGCAGATAGGTCTCTGGGGCCCTGATGAGAATTCTCACTCTCTGAGCTGAGGTGGGATGGGGTGAGGAGACAGGAAGGGACAGGTAACTGGTGAGGCTTGGAGCCCAGGGTGGAGCTGGGGGTGGCCAGCTGGAGGGCCTGCATGAGGAATTTGTCAGGTGAAGTGAACTAGACACCTGCCTTGTGATGGAGACGCGTTATGTGGTGGTAATGCAGGTGCTGGCTTAGAGACTGATCGTATTATTCCAAGGGATCACAAACCTTGGGAGCAACAATAGTGATTGTAAGATTTACTGAGTACTTACTATATGCCAAGCCCTCTATAGAGTCCCTTTGTATTTCATCTTCAAATTAATCCACGATGTGGATACTATTGTTATTTATGCCCATTTTACAGATGAAGATGCTAAGGCTTAGAGAGAGTAGGAAATTTACCTGAGGACCCAGCCAGTAAGTAGCAGAGGCAGGATTCAAACCTAGGACTAAATCTAGAGTCTGAGCCTTTAGGTCAAACTCTAAGGCCAAGATCACAGTGGGTGCCGACTATGTAAACATCTGTTTCTAAGCTCCTGGTTTTCATTTCACTCACTGAGTTTTAGGAACTTTAAGCCTGAATTCCTGTTGGTATAGATAGCTCTGACCATCTTCTGTTGTCTGTTATTGGTGTTTAATCGCGAAGTCCTGTCCGACTCTTTTGCGACCAACTCCATGGACTGTAGCCCACCAGGCTCTTCTGTCCATGGGATTCTCCAGGCAAGAATACTGGAGTGGGTTGCTATTTCATCCTTAAGGGATCAGGGGACGAACCTGAGTCTCTTGCTTGGCAAGCAAATTCTTCACCATTGATAACAGGTAAGCCCCCTGTTATCTAGAGTGAGACAAAGACAATGATCCCCCTCTGATTCTGGATCCACCTCCTGGGTTCAAGAACTGTTAGGATAGGAAACTGACCAGGGTTCACTCCTTCTCTTCCTGGACCTGATGAAGCCCTTTACAGGGTGTCATTTTTTAAGAGGTAGTTAGGCATTTTCCAAGAGGCTTGGGGAGAGAGAGGGGCATTCATGTCATCAGAATGGAGAAAGGCTGAAGAAGGTGGAGTCCTGGGCAGCTGCTCAGATATGTGGCCTCTGGGAGCTTGACTGCAGAGGCAGCTCCAGCTGTTGCTGCCTTCTCCTTCTTGTGAAGGTCAGTGCAGGGTGGGGAGAGGGGAGAGCAGTGGACCTGCTGGTGTCCGGACACAAAGGACATGGTGATCCTTTGGTTTTCTCAGTTCGAGAGCTCTTCCTGGGAAAGGCTGCTTAGTGGACAGCACTTACGACTCAAGGGTCAGCCCAGAGCAAGAAAATGTCTGGGAATTCTAGAGCTGCTCAGAATTTTTTTTTTTTCTTTAAGTGGAAATTTGAGGAAATTTTGAAGCATATGTAATACTTTGACTTTAAGTGCCCTTTACAAAGTTAAATCACTTTGTCAGTTTAGGAATGTAAAAATGCTTTATGTATAACTTGGTTTGCTCATAAAATATCTTCATTTGGGTGTATTTAGAAATGTGAGGCCAGAAAAGGAAAGTTGAAATTCGAGGAAAAACCTACAACCCCTTAACTTGGAGTGAGAAAACAAATAGAAACTTCTTTATAAAATTTGCTTGTCTCCTCGTGGGGTTAGGTACTTGTGTGGTTCTAAAGGTTGGGGGTCAGAGGCTGCCCCCATCTCTTTTTGGCCTCACCCCCTGGCTGATGGGATCTCAGTTCCCAGTACCTGTGACCCATGGGCAGTGGAAGTGCCAAGTCTTAACCACTGGCCCGCCAGAGAAGCCCTAGTCTCCTTTTTTCCTAGTTTTCTTGCCACCCTCTGACTTCTAATCTTTCTCCCCTGGAGCAGAGAGTCTCCTTGAAGTTTTAAAAAAAGCTCCCAAACTCAGTTAATTCCAACCAACACTTATTAGGATCCTTTAGAGATAGTAGTGTGAGTTAGACCCAGTCTTTGCCCTTGGGTGCCAGATGCAGGCCACGTCAGAAGAGGATACCTGCTGTTTATTGAGTACTTTCTATGTGCCAGGCACTGTATTAAGTGATATATGTATTATATTCACACAGTTAAACTCAAGAGTTGAGTCTCATTACATCCATTTTACAAGTGGGGAAACCGAGGCACAGATTAAGTAATTTTCTCAAGATCAACTGGGATTTGAATCCAGGTCATCTGAGCCCTTACCCATCCCTGTATCCCCAGGCCAGGAGGGCTCCCTGGAAGCTTAATGAGCACTGAGGAGAGCACGCTCCCTGTCCTTGGACATCTCAAAAGGGCTCTTCGGGGAGATGACCCTGGGGTGGCTACAGAGGCAAAGGAAATGGGAAAGAACATTCTAGGCTGAAAGGACAGCAGAAAGAGGCATCCCAGTATAAACTCCAGTACTGAAGGCCAAGAGATAAATGTTTTTTGGAATTCCTAAGAATGTAAACAAAGTATGAAGTCAGAGCACACAGGGGAGGAGGCTGGAGAGACAGGTAGGAGGAGAGCCAGACCACAGCAAGCTTGTTCCGTGCTTGCAGTTAAGGGTATTTTCTGTAGAGATGAACAGCCGTGCAAGGGGTTATGGCAGGGAATGATGCAAGAGATGTGCGTTCTTGGTAGAATTCCCTGGGGGAAGGAAACCTAGCATAGAAAGGACTGGACGCAGGTGAGACTGGAGGCATGAGCACCACCTGGGAATGGAACGGGGAATCTGAATGGACAGCTTGACGCTGGGGATGGAGAAATGGCTTGAACCAGAATGAGTTTTCCTATCATTTCTATTGCAGTCTGCCCTATTCCATTGTGTGTGTGCTCAGTCCCTAGTCACGTCTGACTCTTTGTGACCCCATGGACTGTAGCTTGCCAGTGTCCTCTGTCCATGAAAATTTCCAGGCAAGAGTACCGGAGTGGGTTGCCGTTTCCTACTCCAGGGGATCTTCTTGACTCAAGGATCAAACTTGCATCTCTTGTGTCTTCTTCATTGACAGGTGAATTCTTTACCACTGTGTCACCTGGAAAGCCCACCTTATTCCATTAGAGTTTCTCAACTAGACCTCTGACTTCCTAAATTCTTTAAATTCTAAAATTTAAACCTAAATTCTTCTCAGAATGTTTCCTCATTTTTCCCCCGCTAATTGCTCACCACTAGGTAACCTGGCCCAGTTCACATTACTCAGTTTCTTCTCTGAAAACTGGCCGGTTTATTACAGTGAGGTGACCATGCAGGCGGGTGGCTGAGTTCAGTCCTGACTCCACCTGTTACACAATCATCAATAGCAATCCCTTTCACTCAGCACCGTGTTCTTCTTTAAACTATGAATCATGTGGTCACCTTAGTTAAAGCACATACACACAAAAAAACAATTGGAACAAATCTTTGAATCTCAGTTCAGTTCAGTTCAGTTGCTCAGTCATGTCCGACTCTGCAACCCCATGAATCACAGCATGCTAGGCCTCCTTGTCCATCACCATCTCCTGGAGTTCACTCAGACTCACATCCATCGAGTCGATGATACCATCCAGCCGTCTCATTCTCTGTTGTCCCCTTTTCCTCCTGTCTCCAATCCCTCCCAGCATCAGAGTCTTTTCCAATGAGTCAACTCTTTGCATGAAGTGGCCAAAGTACTGGAGTTTCAGTGTTAGCAGCAATCCTTCCGAAGAACACCCAGGGCTGATCTCCTTCAGAATGGACTGGTTGGATCTCCCTGCAGTCCGAGGGACTCTCAAGAGTCTTCTCCAACACCACAGTTCAAAAGCATCAATTCTCCGGCGCTCAGCTTTCTTCACCTTGAATCTAGATGTTATTAAACTGTGTGTGTGGTGTGATGTGGTGTGAAGTTGCTCGTCGTGTCTGACTCTTTGCAACGCCATGGACTGTAGCCTACCAGGCTCCTCCCTCCATGGGATTCTCCAGGCAAGAGTACTGGAGTGGGTTGCCATTGTCTTCTCCAGGGGATCTTCCCGACCCAGGGATTGAATCCGGGTCTCCCGCATTCCAGGCAGATGCTTTAACCTCTGAGCCACCAGGGAAGTACGTTCATTAAAACAGTCTTACTTGTTTCAGTGATAACTCCTTCCTGCCTTCTTTTTCTTCCTTTTGTTCCTCTCTCCCTCCCTCTGTTCCTTCTTTTTCTTTCTTTCCTTATTTCTTTGTTGTTTAATACATAAAGAAAAAGAGGTTCAAGTGCATTAAATGAATTGCTGAAAGCACACATGTGGTAAGAAGTAGAGGTTGGAGTTGGACTTGAACCTTCTGATGTCTGCTATACCACAGTGATAGATTAAAGATGTCCGCATGCTCTTTGCAACCCTCTCATTCAAAGGTGGAGTCTAACCATTTTCCTTGAACCTGGGTTGGCCTTAGTGATTTGCATAACCAATAGAATGTGAGAAAAGTGACAAGGGTTGAGTGAGTGACAGAATTAGGTCCTGAGCCTAGGTTTCCCGACTCCAGGTTCAAAGCTTCCTTCCCTCTTGGCCTCCCCACATCTCACCCCCATCTTCCCCTTTGTCCTAGGGTCATCCTCTCAGCCCTTCCACTCACCACTGATGCCCTGAATCTCCGTCTAGCATCAAATAGGAATGGGGAGAGGGATGTCGTCTTTTATCCGCATATAAAGATCTGAAAATAGAAAAAGTTTAAGTTTCACAGCCCTGGAGAAAAAGAGACTCAGAGAGTGAATGCTGGGAAAACATGGGGGGAGGAGCGTGGTGTGAGAGGGAGACCCTGGAGGATGTTTCGGTAGGTTAATAACCTAAGCTGCTGCCAAGTTGAAATTAGAAAGAGGAAGGTTCTGCCTCCTGATTGTGGAGGAGGGGGGCTAATCCTGTCCTTTGATAAATGGATGACATCCTAGCAAAATGAGTGCTCCGCCCCAGTGGCTGCAGGGGGACATTGGGCTGGGGCGGCAGGGGTGGGTAGGGGGCCTTGGGAGCCCCAGCAATGAGGTTAAGATGCAGAACTGTGAGGCACGGGGACATTAGCAATGAAATTGCAGTCACTTTGGCAGCTCTTTATTAAATAACTTGCAATAGTGATGATGGGCAGAGGTACCGGATCAGTCGGGATTACTCACCTCCCTACCCCGGGCTTTCTAGGGACCTGTCCCTTCCCTCTGCCTTTCTGGGTCCTCTCTAATCAATTCCCCAGCTCTGCGCTATCCCTTGTCACTCATTCCCTTTGGTTCAGACCTGGACTTGAATGACCTTTAGCAGCTACAGCTTTTACCGACTCTGCATGGATGATGCTTTCGAGGCTCCCAGGGGGAGCTCAGGGACTCTCCTCCCCCCTCTCCCTTTCCAGTGTTCTCATCTCTGGATAGTGGCCGGGAGTGAAGAAGTCACTTGCCTTTTGTACATTTCAGGAAGGCCCAGTGCTGCTTGGCTTTTCCCAAAGACGGGTGACTTCCACCTCCTGGGAGTTGTACCCCCTACTCCCAGCCCTCTGGGGATGTATTTTTTAAATCTCTTTTTCCCTAGACTTTTATACCTCTAAAAGTCTCAGAGGTAGAAACTGGCCCCTGCAAGCTTAAAAAGAGCTCCGTTCCTCCCAACTACAACAACTTCCCCCCAAACCTCTACCCTCAAGTCTTCTAAATGTTGAGTGAAAGGCCAGACATGATTTAGTGGGATGATTTTCCCTACTAAAAAATTTAGTGGGAGTTTAGGCAAAGCTCTTGAAACCTAACTCAAATGATGCAATGACAGTTTATTTCAAATCTCTCCATCTTTCATTGGGAAAAAAATGACTGAGATTTTTATACATAGATGCTGGGTGAAATCCTAGGCAATGGGGATTTAGGGGAGAAAGGAGATGTGGCTTTGCTTTCTCAGATGGCTCAGTTTGGTGGAGGAGACTAATGATAATAATTGCGAGTTTATTAGAGCTTTACAAACCACTTTGTATGTATCACAGCATATGAGTGTGTGTGATATATGCACCATTTAATTCTCACAGCAACACTATGACACCACTACTATCCCTGCACTTGTTAACTTTGAGGTGCATACACATGTGCTCCGTCCCCCATTCATGTCTGACTCTTTGCGACCCTAGTCCTGCCAGGCTCCTCTGTCCCTGGGATTCTCCAGGCAGGAATACTGGAGTAGGTTGCCATTTCCTCCTCCAGGGGATCTTTCTGAGTCAGGGATCAAACCCACATCTCCTGTGGCTCCTGCATTGGCAGGCAGATACTTGACCACTGAGACACCTGGTAAGCACATTACTATTACTATCCCCCATTAAATAGTGAGAAAATGAGGCACAGAGTGGATTACAAACTTATTCAAGGTCACACAGCTAGTAAGTGGCAGAACTTGGATTTGAATTCAAGCTGCTTGTCTCTAGCTCCAGAATTTATGCTCTTAAAAACTAAATTACAATTCAGGGGAGGGGGTTAGTACTGGTGGAGAAGGCAATAGGACCCCACTCCAGTACTTTTGCCTGGAAAATCGCTGATAGGCTGCAGTCCATGGGGTCGCTAGAGTCAGACACACTGAGCGACTTCACTTTCACTTTTCAGTTTCATGCATTGGAGAAGGCAATGGTACCCCACTCCAGTATTCTTGCCTGGAGAATCCCAGGGACGGGGAAGCCTGGTGGACTGCTGTCTATGGGGTCGCACAGAGTTGGACACGACTGAAGTGACTTAGCAGCAGCAGCAGCAAGTTAGTACTGGAGCAGAACAAGATGTTAAAGATAATCCAGACAAACCCTCATATCAGCTGAGAAACTGAGGGTCTGAGAAATTGAGTGACTTTCCTAACGTTAGGATTACTAAGTGGCTGTTGAACTCACATCACTCATTCTAATGAGTCTCTTTCCCTTCTTCCATCACTGCCTGGAATCTGGGAGAGATGCACACAGTGGGGGAAAGGCATTCCGGGCAGGAAGCCTGGCAGGAACCAAGTGGAGGCCCAAGATTCCTGGCAGGTTCTGGAAACAGCAAGTAGACAGGGTGCGGCTGGAGCACCTGAACATGGGGGCAGGGAAGGATGAGGCTGGAAAGGGGACAGAGAAGGGAATGAATTGGAAAGGGTCAGCATATTTTGCTAAGACAAAGAGGAGTTATGAAGAATGCCATGATCAAATGCTCTTCGTTGACGTTCTCTCTGGCCATTGTGTGGAAGGAAATGAGAAGATATACAAAGGACTGACTTGGTGGAGGGCAGGGTGTCCCTGGGGACGCTCTAGTGTGAACAGGACAATGCTAATAAGGTGGTTAAGAAGAGCATGTAACAAGGACAAAAAGGGGGGAGATATAAACTGCCTATAGGTTAGAGCCCTAACTTAAGGTTTTCATAAAGTTAAAAAGAAGCAAGTGTCAGGATGAGCTGAGAAGCCTTGGACCAATGCGATTTTGCTAATAGATAAGAGAGAGTGAGAGCCTTCAACTGGTATTTTGCATTCATCTTCATAAGGAGAAGGCTCTGGATCGACAAGTGGAAGGTAAATGGAAGTTAAGAGCTGCAGCCTAAGAAGGACTAAGCAGCTGTGAGACAGCTCTTGGGTTCTCTAGGCAAATTTAAGTCCTCTGGGACAGACCCAGGGAAGGAGCTTGCTGAAGGCACATCAGTGTCCCTGGGGCCACCAGGGAAGACAGAGATTCTGTACACCACTGAGCAGTTATCCAACACTGACCTCAGCTATGATTCCTGATGGGTTTCCTGAGGGTATGCTTGTGACAGTCTCCCTGGATTCTATCTTTATTGTTCAAGCAAGTTTTGTTTAAAAGGTACATATAGTTTCATAAAAACAATACATGTGGATAGTTTAAGAAGTCAGACAAGGCTCAGAGGCACAGACACAACCCAGCAGTCTCGGGCGCTTCACTCCCCACGCTGGTTACTTTCCAGGCTCACTAGAGGTGCTGTTCTCAAACTTTTTTGCTTTTTCCTGCTAGCTTTTCAATATGTTCTGGTATTTACTTTCCAATATAAAGTAGTGTGCCTGAAACGCTGTCCCTTGCTTCACTGATCTTAGGTTGTTTTGTGACTGCTCCTCATGAACGTAACTGGTCTTCCTTCCCTTCAGAGCCGGCGGAAGACTACTGCCGAGTCGCCTTCCGGTTGAGAGGGACACGTGACTATTTCTGGCCAATGAGACCGTAAGAGGAAGTGGTGCCTATCACTCCGGAGGCAGGACAAGCTCATACATTCTTCGGGGTGCCTTGTGTTCAGATGGGGTAGCTACACTTTGGTAGAACCACTAGCTGAATGACCTTATGGAGCAGAACCCCCTGACAACCCATATGAGGAAGACATAAACTTCTATTATGTTATGCCATTTAGATTTGGGGGTTGTTACTATAGAATAACTCTGTCCGTCCTGACTAATATATGTCTTACGAGTTTAGCCCACTTACACCCCTTCGCCGAATCCAACTAATTACATCTAAATTTTCAACAACTTCAAACATTTTTTTAAAATTTATTTTTGGCTGTGGCAAGTCTTAGCTGCAGCGTGCAGGATCTTCTGTTGTGGCGAACAGGCTTCTTTCTAGCTGTGGTGCACAGGGTCAGTTGTTGCTGAGTGCTGGCTTAGTTGCCCCACGGCCTGTGGGCTCATAGTTCCCTAACCAGGGATTGAACTGAATCCACATTCCCTGCATTGGAAGGTAGATTCTTAACCTCTGGAGCACCGGGGACTTTCTGTAAGTCCAACCAAAAGCACCAACAGCTCTTTATAAGACATACCTTATACATTTTTCTACTCTGCTGCTGCTGCTGCTAAGTTGCTTCAGTCGTGTCCGCCTCTGTGCGACTCCATAGACGGCAACCCGCTAGGCTCCCCCGTCCCTGGGATTCTCCAGGCAAGAACACTGGAGTGAGTTGCCATTGCCTTCTCCAATGCATGAAAGTGAAAAGTGAAAGTGAAGTCACTCAGTTGTGTCCGACTCTTTACGACCCCATGGACCACAGCCCACCAGGCTCCTCCATCCATGGGATTTTCCAGCAAGAGTCCTGGAGTGGGGTGCCATCGCCTTCTCCATTTTTCTACTCTATCACACTGTAATTTATCAGATCCACTCTTCTTTTTTCTTGGAGAGAGATCTCCTGGAGCCCTCCAAACTTCTGCTCCAATATGGACTAAAGGCTCTCTAGATCAAGACAATTGTTATTCCCTGTTTTCTGGATTCCACGTTGCCTTCTTTTTGGGTTTACTTTCTCTTCTTGGTGGAGCACATTTTCCGGTAGCTTTCTGGTAAAGGGTTACTGGAAGATGTATTTTTTAGACTGTGTGTGTCTGTAAATGTCTTTTTGCCGTCCACATATTCAATACATGTTTGGTAAGTTGTCTGGAGACGAAAGCCTTAGGCTGAAAATAACCATGGCATCGTCACCAAAATCTTGGGCACACAGTTTGTGTGCTTTTACTAGCCTCCTTTGCAAGAAAGTTCAGCCATGACGTTAAATTCCCTCTCATGGGAATTAAAATTCCAGACCACAGGAAGACTTGTGTATGCTTTTCCATAGTCTTCTCCTTTCTGGCAAGGTGGATGGAGGTGGTGAAAATGAAATTCTATGGGTTTGCAAAAACCAAGAGATGAAAAGAGTATCAGTTCCTGAATAACCACCTGGAGAACTGTCCTGATCTGAACAACCACACAGGTATGTGATATGAGCTAAAAATAAACATCTATTGTGTTAAAAATCTATTATACCAGTGAAATTTTAGGGTCTATTTGTTATGCAGTCTTATCTAATTAGCACAGAAATTGATTCTACGAGTGGGGTGATGCCTCCTAAAAACAAAACTAGTGGCATTGTCTAGGGGTAGGTGGTGAGGAAACAAATATAGCAGGATGGAGAGAAGGCGTTATTGCTTATGCTGGGACAAAAGCATTTGATAAAACTGATACCAGAGATAATTTAACGTTCTACTGAGACTGTACTTCCAGTGGGAGAGGTTAAAAACTACAGACAGGCTTTGTTGTCAGTTTTTTACTTCACTTAGGTTGTCACCAGGCAAAGATGGCTCAGGAAAGCATGTAGATTCACGTTTGAAGAAACAGTTTCTGGATCTAATGAAGGAGCTGGTTAATAAGACTGAATAAGTCTTTAAGTCACAAAGACCAAGAAGTCATCTCAGTTACACAAAGGAGCTCAGCCCTGTAGTGGGATGAAGTTAAGGACATTGTCTCTCTAATAAGCCTCTTGCTACAGATGGCTTTACAGTAGCTGATATTAATTTGATAGCTAGAAACTGGCATAAGGACAAAGAAACAAAAAACAAACAAATAGATGCAGGAACCATGTCTAGGAAACCTTGGATGTGGTTACTGGCACATGTGATCAATGGGAAGCAAACAGATCAGAAGTCTATCTGAAAGAATAAATTCCCAAGGAAACCACAAACATAGACTAATTTTTTATTATTATTTCAAAAATTTGGGCCACACGCTTCCTGACCAGGGACCAAACCTATGCTCCCTGCATTAGACAGTGGAGTCTTAACTGGACCACCAGGGAAGTCCCCCTAAAATCTTTAAAACAACATTGGATTCCCAAGTATCCATGAACAACACATGGGTGGTGAAAGCAGTGAGACCCCGAAAAAGGGAATGTTTCCAATGCCCACTTCATATGTGAACACAGGAGATAACGAAAAATTTTCCAGAGTGCAGATCAGGGGTGATGGAAGACAATGGTTAGTGTCCAAAAGAGAGGAGGTGGAGGCTCCTGAGAGGTAATCATCTCCATTGCCAAGGCTGTGGATCCCAGCAGTGTTCCACCATCGTGATGCACCAGGGAGTGAGTGTTTCACAATCTAAACCACAATTATCCTATATAACGGGTGTGTGCAGAGTTGGACGGTGGAGCACAGTTCCTAATTCTTTGGACTAAGAGAGATTCCATCAGACTTGTCAGGAAAGACTGCACGTCGCCCAGAGGATGTGGACATGAAGCAGAATGCGGAGGCTGGGTGGGGCTTTGCTTTGATACCCTTGGAAGGGGGCTGAGTGTATTCTATGAGTGGCAAGAAGGCCACACATGCCCTGACTGTGGAAGAGACTCCTAGCTGGGCTCTCAGATTTGTTCTCTTTCTGGGCACACAGATGAGGTTACATTTCCCAGGATCCCTTGTTGGACGGCAGAGCCACGTGGCTAAATTGTCTCTAGTGGAAATGATGTGTGTCAATTTCAGGCTTCGTCTGTGCAGACTTATCCCGTGTGTGCAGCCTCGAATGCTCTTCCTTTCTACTGGTTGGCTATAGACAGAACATGAGGGCTGGAATTCCCTGGTGGTTCAGTGGTTAATAATTCATCAGCCAGTGCAGGGGACACAAGTTCAATCCTTGCTCCAGGAAGGTTCCACATGCCTCTGGGTCTACTAAGCCTGTGCACCACAACTACTGAAGCCTGCGTGTCCAGAGCCCGTGCTCTGCAACAAGAGAAGCCACCGCAGTCAGAAGCCCATGTCCAAAACTACAGTACCCTCTGTTCACTGCAGCTAGGGAAAGCCTGCGTGCAGCAACAAAGACCCAGTGTAGCCCAAAAAAAGAAAAGAAAAAGAGTGCTCCAGAGCAAGTGTCCTAACCTGGGGTCCATGGACCCAAAAGTCAGGAGGGGGGGTCTATGAACTTGGATAAGGGAAGTATGTCTTTATTTTCCCTATCCTTGAACTGATACTTAGCATTTCTTTTTTATTACGGCTGTAGATGACAAACTACAATAGTATTATCAGTGCTTGTGATTTTGTCACCAATAGAAATCACAGATATTTTCATATCACATTACAGTTCTTGCAGATATCTCAAAATATCATTATAGTCATCACTACTTGGAAATTACGGCACTGATCAGACCTGCCACGGGATTGCACGTAACTGCAGCCTTCCTGTTGACAGACAGTTGTGTAACACAACTGGCCAGTGCTGAGCAGAGGAGGAGTTCAACCACCAAATAGTGAAGTCACACATTCTTATTGGTAAAGAGAGATTTGTGCTGCTTTCCAGGGGTCCCTGACTGCCATTGTTGGTCAATTAATATATGAAAGGAGGTGAGTGGTTTTCATTGTGTTTTTTTTTTTTTTAAAGCTTGCAAAACCAGATGATTCAAATAAGAATTCTTCACTTTCCTTACTATCGAGAGGTATGCAGACCACAAATGGTGTCAGCTTCCCATCAATCAGTCTTTAAAAAATAAATGAAACTTCATTTTCAAGTTTTTAAAATTTTTTTGGCTGTACCACACAGCATGTGGGATCTTAGTCCCCCAACCAGAGACCGAACCTGTGCACTCTGCATTGGAAATGAGGAGTCTTAACCACTGGGCCACCAGGGAAGCCCATAAATGCAGTGTTAAATCACCTGTACTTTTAACTGTATTGTCTTATTAGCTAATGAATTAATATGGAAACACATATTAATTATTACATCACAGATTGTCTTTTTGTATTTTGATAACTGTATGTGTCCATATAATTGGTTTGGCTTTTACTGCTATGAGCTGTGTTTTACAGATTTCAAAATATCCTGAGAAGGAGGCCACAGGCTTCACCAGCCAGCCAAAGGGGACCAGGGCACAAAAGAGTTTGGGAAGGGAGCCTGTGGTACAGTGGGGTCCCATGGGAGAGAGCCTGCCTATTGCCTGAACATCCATCCAGGACTATTATGTGAGCAAAAAATAAACTTCTGTTGTGTTAATTTTAGGATTTCTGGTTAACAGGGCGTATCCGACCTCAAGCAGAGACATTCATCCATCGATTTGTCACTTGAGTTGTTTCTTCTAAGCAGTTCAGTGCCGTACCAGTACTTGTTCTGTGTTCTCTGCTGTGTGTAATCCTCACTCCCACAAATTAAACAAATTTTTTATCTTAATATTTTCGCTCTGAAATTTCACATGTGTGCCCTAGAATGGCTTCAGTACTTTTGCTGGACCCTCAGTGGGCCTTTTTAAACCTGGCAACTCATCATATCTTTTAATCCGGGAAATTGTGTTCTCTGAGGCAATGTACTGGTTAGCTATTGTCATGTAACTCATCACCCCCAAAACTTAGTAATCTAAAGCCATTATAATCATTACATAACCTCTGATGGATGTGGGGAAGGTTCAGCTACATGGTTCTCTCTCAGGGGGTTGCAGTCTGATGGTGGCTGGAGCTGGAATAGTGAGGACTGGAGCAGCTGGGGCCTTACTGGGCATCTCTCTCTCTTCTCAGCGTAGGCTGTGTGCTCTCTCCACATGGCCTAGCTTGGGCTTCCTTGCAGCATGGTGGCCTTGGGGCAATCAGATGGCTGCCATGGTGGCTCAGGGCTCCAGGACAATACTTCCAGCAGCAAAGTGGGAGGAGAATTACCTCCGATGACCTAGCTTTAGAATTCACACAGGCTGCCCTCCCCCATACTCTATTAGTAAATACAGTCAGAAAAACCTTTCAAGAGCCAAGGTTAAGAGAACTAGACACCACCTCTTGATGGGGTATGGCAAAATTCTAGAAGTGTAAGACAGGATCTATTGCAGCCATCTTTAGAAAATATGAATACAGCCTGCTGCCATTGCCTCTTCCTTTTAGTCCTTTTCATTATATATCTCCTAACAGTCAGTTTGGATCCTCTGGACTAATCCTTTAATTTTCTTATCTATTCTCCATTATTATCCTTTGTTTTATCTTTTTGTTCTGCTTTCGAGGAGATTTCATTGGCTTTATCATCAACCCGACTTTTACATTTGGACTACCATCTTTGTTTCTTTCTTTTTTAAAAAATTTATTTGGCTGCTCCAGGTCTTAGCTGCAACACGCACAATCTAGTTCCCTGGCTAGAGACTGAACCCCAGCCTCCTGCATTGGAAGTGTGGAGTCTTAGCCACTGGACCACCAGGGAAGTCTGTCTTTTTTTTTTTTTAAATAAATTCTGTATCCTGTTTTCATGTTATGGATCCTCCATTATCTTTCTGAGCTATAAATTATAATGTCTTTGAATCGTTCTGCTTTCTATAATTCCCTCTTTTCTTTATGATTTTCTTTCTTCCCTCCTCCCTTATTAATTTTCCCTTTAATGTTTGAAACTTTTCTCAGATACTTGTTTAATTTTGGATGTGTCTTCTTGGAAGCCTTGGTGGGCTTACGGGCTCACATGTCTTGATCAGGTGGCCAGTGGCTGTTTTTATTGGAAGTTCCAGATCCGCTGTATGTTGGTCTTTCCTGTGGAGTCATTTGATTTGGCTAGAGAAGCCTTCTCTCATCTTCTGTGCAGGAGCCCAGCCACTGGTGTCCAGAGTTGAGTGGGAGGGTCAGTCTAGGGAGCTCTTCACCAGGTGGACTCTGGTTTGATTTTCTTGGGTCTGCCATTTACAGAGGAAGTGGAGGACCACGGCTGCAGAACAGTTCACTCAGGACACTGTAGGTCCAAAGATGGCTTGGCATGTGAGCAGAAGTGTGGAAAGGGCAGGAGATATGAAGCAGGAAAAGCAGGCACCTTTGTGGGCTGGATTTGTATATTTGGAAGTTAATAAAGGTGGTACTAGTGGTAAAGAACCCACCTGCCAAGGCACGAGATGTAAGAGACAAATGTGGGTTCGATCCCTGGGTTGGGAAGATCCCCCGGAATAGGAAATGGCAACCCACTCCAATATTTTTGCCTGGAAAATTTCATGGACAAAGAAGCCTGGCGGGCTGCAGTCCATGGGGTTGCAGAGTCAGACACGACTGAGCACAGCACAAGTTAAAGTTAAGATGTATGGATGGTATTCAAAACCATGAGATCACATGAGATCACTATACTGAGTTGAATAGCATCACCCCTTGCCTGGCCCCATTTATGTCCACCATGAACTGTGGATGTGATCTGATCTTATTTACAAATAAGCTTTTGAAGATTTAATCAAATTAAGGTGAGGTCATTCTGGATTAGGACAGGCCTAAATCCAATGACTGGTGTCCTTTTAAGAGGAGGAAAATTTGGACACAGACTTACAGGGGGAAGATGTCCATGTGAAGACAGGGGCAGAGATTGGAGCTTTGCTGTTTAAGCCAAGGATTGCAGGCAACCCCCAGAAGCCAGGAGAGACAAGGAGAGGGTCTTGCCTAGAGCCTCTGGAGGGAACGTGGTGCCTTGATAGACTTCTAGTTACCAGAGCTATGAGAAAATACACCATTAAAAGAAAAAAAAGTTTTTAATTGGATAATTACAGTATTGTGGTGTTTTTTTTTTTTGTTTTGTTTTTGCCATACATCAACACGAATCGGCCATAGGCATACATGTGTCCCCTCCCTCCTGAGCCCCTCTCTTAGCTCCCTCTCCACCCCATCTCTGCTTTTAAAGCCACAAGATACTTTGTTACTGCAGCCCAGGGTAACTAGTCCAGTCACCAAGGATGTGTGTGTAGATTGTTGGCAGGGGGCTCCAAGGATGGAGCTCTGGGACACTGACTCTCACCGAGGTCAGGAAGGAGAAAAAGGTAGTCAAGAGAGACTGAAAGGGCGCAGCCAGGGAGGGAGGAGGATGACCAGGAGCGCTTGATGTTCTAGGCAAATGTGAAGCAAGTATTTCAAGAAGACAGGAAACCCAAGGTGCTCCAGATACATTGATAACAATGAGGACTGAGAACTGATCATTGAATCTGGCCAAGAGGAGGTCACTGGAGACCTTGACTTGTCCAGTTTGGGTGGAATGATTGATGTAAACTGGAGGATGTGCGGGTAGCAAGTACACAGTGACTACCATTGCTCTTGGTTTTATAGCCAGCAAAGAGAATTTGCTCACCTCATCCTTATAGCACCCCTATGAGATGAGCATCATTGTTCATAGAAAGGGAACACAAGGTCCAGCGCTACTGCAGAATTTGTCCCAGCCCTTGCCAGACTGAGAGTGTAGAAACCCAGGTTTTCAGAAACAAAAAAATCCAAGCTCTTTCCATGTTTCCAAGTGGCAATTGATCTGATAAATAACCCTGGAAAGGGATGGAGGAAAAAACCCCAACAAACTAGCTCTTGCCTGTACAAATCTTGCCTGTGTCCTCAAGTAGAGGCTGAACACTTAAATGCCCCCTGGGGCTGGGCACACAAAGGACAGCAGTAAGGTGGGCCCTGGATAGCACAGGAAGGCATGGTTGAGGCTAAAGGTAAATGAGCATGAAGGACCATCTGAAAATGTTCAAATTCAACTTTCAAACACTGAGAGACTTCCTTGGTGGTCCAGTGGTTAAGAATCCACCTTCCAATACAGGGGATGTGAATTCAGGGAACTAAGATCCCACATGCTGCAGGTCAGCTAAGCCTGTGTGCCCCAACTAGAGAAACCCATGTGTCACAACAAAGACCCAGCACAGCCAAAAATAAAAAAAGGGGGAGCCTGCCCACTAGTGTGACCAGGTCTAAGTTTGATCCTGGGCCAGTGTGCGGACTCAGGTGCCTTAAGTGCCCCCATCAAACTTCCTCTCCCAGGATTTGGGATCCATCCTTCTACCCCAAGCCTTCCTTCCCTGATGTAAATGGGTACCCAGGGTTCACCCGCATGACTGGGGCCTAAAGAACACCAGGCTCGAGGGTTGGGGAGGGACCGTCACCCCACAGTCTCTGTCCAGACCTTTGCCCCTCATGGGGACTTTGTCTGCCTCCTGTCAGTGTGTCTTGTCCACTGTCAACGCCTTGCTGGTGTTATGTGACCTCTTGGCTAGCTTTTGTCTGCCTCTCCAGAACCCCTTGGCCATCTTGGGAGGGTGAGCTGTATGGGCTGCCTCAGTGGCCCCCTTGCCTCTGGCTTCCTGCTGGGTGGGCAGCATGACTGAGGTGTGAGGGAGCGAGGAGAGGTCATGGCAGGGTGCTGCCCTGCTGTGCTCCCCACGGGGTTGGTTTGGGCTCCAACAACACTCACAGCCCTTACCAGCTGGAACCCTTCTGTGACATCACAGGAGGGACAGGGGCTGTGAGTGACGCATACCAAACAGACTTCTGTGGACTCGGAAAGACACTTCAGAAAGCGGGATAAGAGAATCCCCCTCTCTCCCCAGTTAGACCTTTCCTTTTCCAGTTCCAGACTGTACAATAGTGAGTCTGACTGCTCCCCCTCCCAGAGGCGTGTGAGGGGACAGAGGGTTTGGGGGCATTCTAATCCTCCAGCCTGGAGGCCCCAGGTTGCTTCTCCTGGTCCTTCATCCCCACACCTCATCGAAAGTTCCTCTGACTCACTGCTATTCCAAACCCTCAGCCCACTCCCCACCAGCTCTCAATTCTTCCACTTTTCAGAGAAAATGAAGAGTTCCCCTGTGGTAGAGTCTGTCTCTAAGTCCTCGATCCTGCAGGAAGAGAACTTGCCCCAGAAAGAGGCTGAGTGAGTATTGTACTGAGGCAGGGAAGCACTGTCCTTGGATTTAAAAAAAAAAAATCTATCTCCCGAGTCTCTTCTCAACTGATCTGACATTTCCCCCTTTTAGGAAAGGCTGGCACCACAGGGAGCTGGGATGGGAGGCAAAGTGCAGCCTGGGGGGTCGGCCCTGCCCCCCTGCGGCCCACGTCTCTGCGCCCTGCCTCTGCGGGTGCAGCCTGAGGACCAAGGCCGTGCTGCACCCTCGGCCCTCTACCGTCTCCCGCCCAGCCTCTCGGGCGCTCCCCAGCTTGTCATCCGGAAGGAAGCAGCTGTCTTCTCCGGGGACTGCGTTCAAGTCTCAGTCCTCCCAGAATTCTCCGAAGCCCAAGGTGAACACCAAGTCCCAGCTGGCCTCTGGGGACGAGCCAAGAGCTTCCTGCAGTGCCACACCACTACGCAGGCTGGCACCCATGGGCATGTGGCCGCAGGGGTTTCTTAACCCAACACTCTCCAAGTCCTGGCCAGAGGAGCCCCTGCACACATATATCCCACTGGGAGGGAGCCACTTCCTCAGCCTGGAAGCCCTATCCCCCGTGATGTCACTTGTGGAGGGTGACAAACCCCAGTCCTCTCCACTATTCTGTTTTAAATAAAAATATATTTAGTCAGTTATGGTCTTTCTCTTGTAACTACTGAAAGCAGAGTAAGGATCTGTTTTAACTGAGAATATATTTTCTCATTTTATTCCAAATTGGGCTTTCTAGGGTCCTGATTGTATGACTGAAGGTCTTGATGGTCTTTCAGTTATGTCTGCCTGTAACCCGGTGTATGGGGGACACTGTGACCCTTGTATTTTCCTTCTATTGTGTCCAGTTTTGGTGGGACATGGAGTCAGGTCCACCAGGGTTCAATTTCCATAAACACGATGATGGAATTTTTATTGGAATTGTATTGAATCGACAGATCTGTTTGGTGAGAACTGATATCATTAAATTATGAATCTTAATGAACAGGTTATATCACTTTGTTTATTTAGGTCTTTAAATTCTCTCAACAATATTTTATAGTTTCAGTGTAGAGGTCTTATACAGTTTTCATTAGATTTATTCCTAGGCACTGGATGGTTTTTGTTGCTGTTGAAAATTTTATTTTTTATACAGGATTTTTCTAACTGTTGGTGATGGGTAGTGTAGGAATGAGAGGCCTCTGTAATACCCTTGATTTTTTAAATAACAGCTTTATTGACATAATTCACATACTGATGATCAACATGAGCTCTCAGTCAGGTCTGACTTTTTGCAACCGCATGGACTGCAGTCCGCCAGGCTCCTCTTTCCGTGAGATTTACCAGGCAAGAAAACTGGAATAGGTTACCATTTCCTCCTCCAGGGCATCTTCCTGACCCAGGGATCAAACCCATGTCTCCTGCATCCTCAGCACTGACAAGCAGATTCTTTACCAGTGTGCTACTTGGGGAGTCCAACTCATATGCTACATTCACCCATTTAAAAGTGAACAATGGCTTTTGGTATATTCAGAAGTGTGTGTAACCATCACAATCGATTTTAAAACATTTTATCACTTCAAAAAGAAGCCTCATTTTCTTTAGCTATTACTTGCCTATTGTATTGCTTTCATAATATCATTTTCTATTTTTTTGTTTTTGCTGCTGGTATAGATGTATCTAGGTATATCACTTGTATTCAGTGACTTCATGAAGTACACATATTCTTATAGTTTGTAGATTCTTCTGGATTTTCTATGTATGACATGTCATCTATGAATAATAACATTTTGACCATCCTCTTTCCAATCCTTCCCCTTTCCAATCCTTATATGTCTAATATAATGTTGAATAGAACATTGTTGTGAATGGATATCTATATCTTATACTGATCTGAAGGAGGAAACTTTCACTATTTCATCATTAAATAAGATGATTGCTATAAGGTTTTGTTTGCAGACAGTCTTTATCAGATCAAGGATGTCCTCTGTAAATTTACTAGATGTTTTTAACCATAAATTGGTCATCTGATTTCAAATCCTGAATCTTCCACTTATTAGTCCCTCTATTCTGAGGAAACCACTGACCTTCTCTGGGCCTCAGTTTCTCTATCTTAAATGGAGAAAAGAATTTCTACCATAAAGCTTCTTGTGAAATTGGAAATATTTATGAACAGCTAACCCAAGTAGATGCTCAGCTGAATGCATGGCATTGCATTATATACAGTTTTATTTATCCTTCTCCTCCCCACTCCACCCCCGTCCGCATGAAGCTTTGCTTTGCCTCTCTCGTCCAGTGCTGTGTCCCTAGTGTTACGAACAGTACTTGGCATATAGGAATTGCTTCAGGAAAGAATTTTTTAACATGTTTGGTTGTGCTGGGTCTTTGTTGCTGGCAGCTTTCTCTAATTGCAGAGCTTGGGACTTCTCACCATGGTGGCTTCTCTCGTTGTGGAGCACAGTCTCTAGATGCATGGGCTTCAGTAGTTGTAGCATGCAGGTTCAGTAGTTATGGCTTGCTGCTTTTAGGGCACACAGGCTTCAGTAGTTGTGGCCCACAGGCTTAGCTGCTTCTCCGCATGTGGAATCTTCCCTTACCAGAGACTGAATCCCCATCCCCTGCATTGGCAGGTAGATTCTTATCCACTGTACCACCAGGGAAGTCTAAGAAAGAAATATTTTGATTAATCAATGTCTATTTTCTCTTTTCTGAAACCCTATGGCTATATTTCTGAAACCCTATGGCTATAAAGCATGGTTTGAGAGCCCAGAATTATACTGTCCCTTAGAGAATCACATAATTCTCTTGGGCACTTCCAAAGTTCAGTCCCAACTCTCCTTCTGACTTTTAAAAAGTGTCATATTTTCCAATTCTAGATTAATCAATTTCTGTAGTCCCTTCTCTGCTAGTTTGTTGTACATCAACAATAGAGCTCTATGGATTTCCCTGGTGGTCCAGTGGTTGAGACATTGTGCTTCCAATGCAGGGGGCACGGGTTTGATCCCTGGTCAGGAAACTAAGATCCCATATGCTATGCTGTGCAGTCAGATCAATCAATCAATAAAAACTTTGATTAAAAAAATAGAGCTCTGAGGTCAATTCCCAGCATACCAACCTGTGTTGTATGATGGTGGACAAGTCCCTCCCCCTTTGACCCCTGAGACCTCAGGAGTTTCCTCCAATTGTGGTTCCAATGTGATGTGACACTCATGGGCTTGCAGATCTCCTGAGAATCTGCTCTGCTTTATCCATCTCTCGTAAGAGCAGCGAAGAAACTGGATGAGCCTTCTAAACTGTCAGGAAGTTCTGAAATCTGGGAGGTGGATGAGGAACTTGCGGCCTGAGGGATGAAGACTAGAGGGCACTTCTGGACATACCTCAATACCGTCCAGCCCCAGTTTGTATCAGGATTTCCTTATTCCTGCTGGAATGCCTTCCCATTGCCAGTAAATCCTCTCTACCCTCTAGATGAGGATTTTCAATCTTGGCACCATTAACATTTTGGACCAGATAATTCTTTGTCGTGAGGGCTGCCCTATGTATGGGAGGATATTTAGAAGCATCTCCGACCTCTACCTTCTAGGTACTAGGAGCACTGCCCACCTACCACACACACATTCTGAGTTGTGACTACTAAAAATATCTCTAGACAATGCCAAAAGATCTTTATAAAGCCCCTCTTTCACCAGCCTCTCCCAGTTCAAACTGTCTCTCCCACAGTAGGCCTTTCCTGCCTCCCCCAACTTACATTCATCCCTCTCTTCTCAGAACTCTGAACAGTGTGAGAGCTGTCACCGTTGAGGGGAGAACGGTATCTAACATCTATGGACCACTTATCCCATGCTATTGCACAGACTATCTGGTAAAATCCTCACACCAGACCCAAATGTAGATTACATGTGTGGTCCTCTTCATATTTCAGATACGGGAGTCCAGAGAGATCAAGTCACTTGTCCAAGGTCACAGAGGTAGTAGGTGGTGGATGTGGGATTCAAATTCAGGCTGTCTAAGTCACCCGCTCATAAACCATTCACTCTATGCCACACGTCATTTCCTCATTTGTTTTCTATGTATTCATCTGCCTCTAAACTCAACTGCAAACCTTTTGAGGGTAGGGACTAAAATACATCTGTGTATTTTTCACAGGGCCAAGCACAGGGCAGGAGAGCCAAATACGCTTTAGGGATTGATTTCCTGCCAGTATGGAGTTTGAGGCATTAGAAGGCATGAGTATGTGGATGAGATCAAGGACTGGGGAGAAGAAATGTTCAATATAAGGTTTAAATATTCATAATATTCATAAAATGTTCAAAATATTCATAAAATGCACTGAACAGAGTTGCACATCTCAGTGGATTTTCACAAACTGAACACACTGTGTGTAACCAGCTCCAGAATCAGATCATCAACCCAGACGCCTCCCTCATACTCCTTTCCACTTTATCCATTATGTCATCCTCTCTTGAAGTAACTACCATCTTGCCTTGTAGTAACAGAGATTCATTTTGCCTCTTTTTGTCCTTTTAATAAATGGAACCAAGGAGTATGTAGTCCTTTGTGTTTGGCTTCTTTTGCCCAGCATTGTGAGAACCATCCATGGTGTTTATATAGCAATAGTTTGTTCTTTCTCTTTTCTCAGAGAGTTCCATTGTGTGACTATACCAGTTTATTTACTGTTAATGAACATTTGGTAGTTTCCAGGTTGGAGCTATTGTGAGGAGCACTATATGAACATTAGTGGATATATATCCTTTGGCAAATCCAGTATGCATTTCTGTTGCAGCAATGCCTACCAATGGAAGTGCTGGGGCATAGGTATGCGCATGCTTCGACTTTAGTGGATACTGAAAGGATCTCAAAGTTTTTGTATTTAGAGGCTTTTAAAGCACAATCGATGTGCCTCAGCCCGTGGGTGCTGTTTTGAAGAGATGGGAGAAGAGTGGTATGGTCTCCCTGGAATCTTCCAGAAGATCACACCTGTATAAGAACCTTCTTTTTAGGAAAATAAAATGGTCAGAGATGAAAGGGACCATTTAGATCTCAAGTCCAAGGTCTTCACTGTGCACAAGGAAAAACAGGCTCAGAGACAAGGATTGACTGGTCTAAGGTGGTGTGGTTCTAGCCTGGTTTAGAAGCCAAGTGTTTGGATTCTAGATCCCCATTTTGCTGTTTGAGTACTTGAAGAGAGCTGCTCACCTGGGAAGTTGTGGGGTGGAACCAGATGCTCCATTGGACCCACCAGGATTCTATATGGAGCATGAGAGTGGGGAGGAGAGGAACTGGGGAGCTGTCTTGCTCCCTACATTTTCCTTGAGTCTGGGCTAAAGCCAAAGAAAACACAAGCCCGGCTGCTCCTCTCGCAAGGGGAAGTCAAAGTGAGAGGCTTTACAATTAGAGACTGGAAAATCTTCCACTTCACTGCCCCCAGCTCCCCGACCAGGGAGAGGATGGGGTGAGGGGTGAGGGAGGGCCCTGCTGGCAGTGGGGACAGGAATTCCAGGGTCTGGAAACAAGACGGGCTTCTCCCTCAAGGGGCTCACAATATTCGGCAAAACCAGACAGCCTTTGGGCATAGAGCAAAACTCCACTTATTACGTACTGAAATTCCATCCACTAGGATCCTAGCGGGAGGCTTGAGCCCACCTCGAAAGGAAGCAGCTAAGCCCACGAGACCACCAGCTCCAGCCTCAGTCCTTACCTGGTGTCCCAAAGCCACTCCTATCTGCAGCCCTCAGACTTCTGCATCCTGATCCTGGTCCCCACTCCACATCCGCCCCGCTTGAAATTCACTATTTTCATGAAGCGATTTAAGCCGATCATCCTGAGGGAATAGAAGGTGTTCCCTACCTTGCCCCAACTTCTCTTATCTCACACCTCCTTCCCAGATCCAGAGGTCCCCACCAGGTAGATGAGACCTAAGAGAAGGATAAAAGAGAGGAGGTTGCTTCTCTTTGCAAACTCTTCTGCCACCCCCTCTTCCCTCCCCAACCATTTGCCTTCCCGCCCTGGCTCCCGCGCCGGGCTGGGGCGCCAACTAAATCTGATCAAAACGCAATTGCCAAGTCGTTAAGGTATTTGAATTAAAAAAAAAAAAAAAAAACTCCCGAGAAAGAAAGTATTTGATGGCTAATAATCTCATTTCAATATAATGGGACCTTCTTCTGCAGAGAGCAAGACAGGTTAAGAGATATAATTATGACTTTGCAAACTCTCTCCCAAGCGCGGGAGACGCGCTGACAGGTCTGCGCGCGGCTGCGCCCGACTCCGCTCGCTCCGAGGGGAGACGCTTTGTCTGCAGGGCCCGTTAAAGAGACACGGTCCTTTTTCTCCCCCCACCACCCCCTGCCTCGGCCTACATTGCAATTTAACTGTCAGCCGCGTCCTCGCCCCAGGATCAGCTCTGAGTCCCACGCGAGGATCGGGGGCGGGGTGGAAGAGGAAGACCGGACTAGGGGGAGGGGGAAAGGAGAGCGAAGGGCCGAGTGTCAAACGCTGCCCCCAGGAACTCGGAGCTGGGCTTGCAAACCCGCTCCCTTAGTGGGCTGAGGTGGAGCAATGGTTGGGCGGGGTGGTGGTGCTGGTGGCGGCGGTGGTAATTCAGGCCGCTCAGATTTATCTATTGCCCGCCTCCAAAGTAGCCCTTCTTTAAGGACCCCAAAGGAACGGATTCCTTCCTGGTAGAATCGCTCGGTTTCTTGCTGGCGGAAAGGAACCGAATTAGGGAGATGGGGAGAGATGGCGTTGGTGCTGTTCATAGCTACCTTTCCCCTACACTCTAAACCTTTCCCCTCCCCTTTACTATATTGGGAGGGAAAAAAAAAAAAAAAAACCTCATTGGAAGCCCGGATAGGAAATCCTTGAAGAAAATTTTCTCGGTGTCACAAGAAAAATTGAGAGAGAAAATCTCTAGTACGGAGTCTACGTGTGTGCGGGATGGGTATTGAGAGGGGGGAAAACGACCGGCTCAGCACCGTTAGAGAGTTTTGATTGCAGTTCGGGTCAAGAGACTGGGGGACAGTCGGTGCCAGGAGTTGGAGAGGTGTTTGAACCGCGGCAGCCGATGAGCTTAGCGGCGCAGCGGTGTCAAGGGACCCCGGGCCCTTACTTGGAAAGGTGGGGGAGCGTCTGTGCGCGAGTGCGCACGTTCGTGAGCACTGCTCCGGGGAGAGCCCTGCGCTCCCAACCGGGCCAATAGTTGGAGCCGGAAAGCGAACGCAGGGTATGAACGTACTCAACACAGACCGACAGACAGACAGACAGACACTCTTATCCCGAGAAAAGGAGTCGGGGCTAAAGGGGACCAGAAGCCGGTGGAGTTCCCGGTCTTCGCTTGTCCCCGGCGCTCTCGAAGCAGATGGGAGATTGATTCTGGGTATTTCCCGCCGATCTCGGCGCCGCCCAGCTTTGCGCGGATAGAATTCGGAGGAAGCGGGTGCGTCACCGCCCCTCCTCAGCACTCCAAGCCCCTCGAACGGTGGCCGGGAGGACGCCGGCCACGTGGCCGCAAGGGGGTGAGGCTCCGGCGAACCCCGGGGCCACTTTGACGGGCGGGGCCGGCAGGCCTAGAAGCGCCGCGACCCCTCTTCTCCAACTGGTGAGGCCGTGAAGCCGGGGTCCCAGGACTCCCTCTAGTCTTCGCGCCCGGCCCCGAGGACTATTCGAGACGCCTTGTCGCACACCAGCCACGGCGAGTCCCTAGAGTCACTCGCGCAGCAGTAAAAATGAGGTTGGCACTGTCGCGTCTTGCGTGGACCGCACACCTGGCGGCGTATCCTTGAAGGGCGGTTTGTAAGCGAGAGGAGCCGTCCTCGCTCGCCCGACGGCTCCCCCTGGTGGCCTGGGTCGCAGGTTTCCCCAGAGGCAGAGGACGTGGGGGAGAACCAGGCCTCGAGTAAGAGAGAAGCGAGGCTCACCTGGTCGGCCTGGGCTGGGCACCCGCCCCAGCACATGCCGTCCCTGCGGCTCCTTCGGGCCCGGGGTGGCCATAGCCTGCTGTAGCACCCTTAGCTTCTCCCGTCGCGCACCGCAGGATGGAGAGGGGGCGTTTCTGGAAGCAGCACTCCCCACCCTGCTCCACTCACTAGGCAATACTTTGCTAGGCGGCTTTCTGACACCCCTGCCCACCTTCCTCTCGGTGTTTAACGATCCGATAGGACTGAGGCCTGGCGCGCGACCGCCACAGGGGACCGTGGCTGCCGGGAG
>SJXQ01003556.1:26735-75695 GCA_006408695.1 Aepyceros melampus
AGCGCCGACAGACGACCCCGAAAGCACGGCGGCCGGACCCGGCCGAGCCCTCGCTGGGAAGGGGGTCAGGACCCGGGGGGGGGGCGGCCCGACGAGAGGGGAGGCGCGAGCCCCAGCCGGGGGAATGCGCCCGGGTCCCCTCCCGGCCGACTGGGGAGAAGGGTCGCGGAGGAGCCGAGACAGACTCTTCCGTGTAGGAAAACCTGCTTTCTCCTGTCGCAATTACCTTCGCTTTGACCTTGCACCAGGCGGGGCAGGCGAAGCGGTTACCCTTTCCGGCTTTGGGATCTCGCCACCTTGGGTTTCAGTTCCACTTCCTTCATTTTTCTTTTAGCTCCGTGACCTTGAGTAAGCCGTTCTTGTGACTCAGTTTCCCCAGTTCTCAAATGGGTATAACGTGGTGCTTAGAGGTTTGGGATGCTGTAAGGACTAAATGCACTTCACATAAACCCTTAGCGCTGGGCCTGGAACTTGCCAAGAGCTCAGGAGACGTTAGTCCTGCTCGTCGGGGCGGTGGACGGTGGTCGGTGCCCTGTCCAGGCGAGAGTGAGTGAAGGTGGGGGAGGGGTGCAGCCAGCAGACGTGCGGCCCACCGGGAAGAGGCTCGGGCTGGAGGCCCACGACTCTCGAGCTCCGGGGAGAGGTGCGGGCTGGGGAAGAGTTCTGAGCGTTTGACATGAAATGAATAAAATGCAAATGATATTCAAAGCCAGATGCTAATGAGGATCTATCCTTTGAGCGTCCACAGCCCCGGCAGTGCCCAGAACAGTGGCGGAGCTGGTGTGAACTCAGAGATGGGCAGCGTCCTGCAGCCGGGGACGCGTGTGTGTGTGTGTGTGTGTGTGTGTGTGCCGGGGACGCGTGTGTGTGTGTGTGTGTGTGTGTGTCGGCGCGCGCCTGCTCCGGAATGTGCGTAGCCGGCTCCGGGTGTGCTCGCGCCGTCATGAAAATGAGGTCAGGGAAGGTCGTTCCACTCTGCAGCATAAATCAAGGAGGAAAGGAGAATGGATGTGAGAGACAGTCCCGGAGACCGCCCCGAGAGAGGCTGAGCGAGGGAAGTGGGAGGGGGAAAAGTTCTGCGGAGACTGGGCGAGAAGCGGGCCCAGGAGCTCGCCCTCCCCGCGCTTCCCGCCCCGGAGGGTCCCTTCTCTGGAGCTGCGGCGCCCGGACTCAGGCGAGATCGCGCCTTTAATACCCGTATCCTCCCCCCAACCCCCGGGCTCCCAACACTTTTCCCTCGGTCCCCCCCAACCCCCTCATTTAAATGGTCCTCATCGAAGAGCTCTTTGTGTGGATGGTGAAGCTCCTTGCACCCAGCCTCTGCAGGAGCATGTCAGTGCCCCCGAGCACACGCCAGTTGCACTCGTAATCGCACACTTGTTACTCGCGCACAAGCTTCGGGGCTCCCCGGAGCGGGGAGGCAGGGCGGGGGGGCGTCCTGCAGGGATCGGAATCCAACGCCCTGGCGGGCTGCTCTCCTCTGACCGCGCCGAAGGACTCCGGCCCCGCGTTATTTGTCCACGTAGTCCGCTTCCCCGGTCTCGCTGACACTCCACCAGCCGCCAGGGGAGCGTGGTGCTCCAGGAAGGTATTTTCCGGCGCGCTGTCCTGTGACCCCCCAACCCAGAATCTCCGGGGGCTCAGGCTGTCCTGGGCCGGAACGGAGGCATAAGTTCCAGGCGACCTGCCTCTCAGGGAAAGGGGGACCAGTGTGGAGCAGCCCGGTATAGGGAGGGGGGGTGGAAAGGAGTATCTCTTCCTTCTTTCTTTGAACTCCAGGCTCAGAGGGCTGAAAGGGGGGCAGGGCACAGTGAAGAAGGACCACAGTCCCCAGCGCCTCTGGGGAGCCCGGGGAATTTGCTCTTTGCCGATATGACGGGTACCCCCAGCTCGAAGAACCGGAAGAAAGAGGATGGACTGGATGGCTCCCACACTCTGATCAGATTTTTTCCCCCATCACATTCTCCTTATGAAAATAACTACAGCGATGCTTAAAGCCTGTATGTTAGGCAAAAAATCAGAACACAGTAATATACATTGAGTTCATTTACAGAGAGCTGTCACCATTAAGACTCTTCCTTTAGCCCCCACATTTTGTAGATTAATTAATTAGGTCATGCAATCATTCATCAAATATTTAGTGAGCTCCTACTAGGTGACAGAGGAACAGAATGCCAAGAGCCTGGCCCTCCCTGCACTTACATTCTCCTGGGACAGAAAGATAGTAAACATAAACTCAGACATACAATCCGATGTTAGGCTGGGTAGCCCTGTGTGCTATGAAGAAAAGATTAAGGTTAAGGGTTAGAAAAGTCCTCTCTGCGGAGAAGGCAGGGACCTGAGTAAAGTCAGGGAATGAGCCATGCCAACCTCTGGAGGGAGAAGGTCCAGGCAGAGGGACTGGCCATTGCAGAGATGGAGATGTGGAAAGTGCCTGCTTTGCAGCCTGACAGGGAGGGGAGAGGGAGGAGGTGAGATGGAAGGTTAGGCCTAGCTTTGTAGGTCTGGGAGGGGGGTTTGGGATTATATATACTAGGTGTGATTGGGAAGCCGTTTGAGAATTTTATTTAAAAAGGACCGACACAACTTGCATTTTATAAAATAAAGATGGCATTGAACTACCTTATCCAAGTTCTCCAGGTTTGTGAGTTCCTTAACTCAGACCTCCAGCTTGTCTCAGTCCAACATGTCAAAGATACATGCCCAAGCGAGACTGCCCCAGAGGGAGCCAAAAAAACATCTTGAACAGTACCCGCTTCTTCCTACCCATAACTGTTAGAAAGATGTCCCCAAT
Organism: Aepyceros melampus; assembly: GCA_006408695.1. Taxonomy (NCBI): domain Eukaryota; kingdom Metazoa; phylum Chordata; class Mammalia; order Artiodactyla; family Bovidae; genus Aepyceros; species Aepyceros melampus. Next base: position 29,530 of record SJXQ01003556.1, read on the forward strand.
GGGGCAGTGGCTAGGGGCTCTAAATGTGCCAGCTGGGTCAGATTTCTCAGCCTCGGAGGATTCCTGACTCCCCATCCCAGCTGTTGCCTCTGCTTTACCTACCCTGGGTCTTTTCCGGGCTGTGGAGACTGTGAAGCCCACTCTGGAGTGAGAAGGGAAGACCCAGTCTCGCCGCGACTCTCCAATTCCGCTGCTCCGGCTGCAGAATTCTTTCTCCCCGTGAGTCCCCTCTGTGCTCACAGCCTGCACCGTGGTGCCACACCGCCTCCCGGGGCCAACGAGGATACTGCAGCAGGAGTCGGTGTTGGGTGCAGAACAGTCCCAGGGACCGCAGAGGGCGCCGGAGCAGGCTTACTGCGGGTTTACGAGGGCCCTGCCAGGTGCCACGCAAGGCGCTTCACTTACTCTGTTTAACCATCAAAGTAACGTCGGGAGACAGAGTTATCATATCCCTCACTATACAGACGAGGAAACTGAGGACAAGAGAGGTAGTGTGCTTTGTCTGAACATGAAAGTCGTGTCCGACTCTTTGCGACCCCATGGATGACTATACAGTTCATGGAATTCTCCAGGCCAGAATACTTGAGTGGGTAGCCTTTCCCTTCTCCAGGAGATCTTCTCAACGCAGTGATCGAACCCAGGTCTCCCGCATTGAGGGAGGATTCTTTACCAGCTGAGCCCCAAGGGAAGCCCAAGAATACTGGAGTGGGTAGCCTATCTCTTCTCCAGCGGATCTTCCCGACCCAGGAATCGAATTGGGGTCTCCTGCATTGCAGGTGGATTCTTTACCAGTTGAGCTACTAAGGAAGCCCTGTCTGGGAACGTAGAGCTAGTAAATTGCAGAGTGACTTAGTTTTGTGCTATCTCTGGGTGACGTAGGGTATGCTAAGAGACAAATATTGGCCTCCATCCTAGGGAGCTCGCCCTCCCTTTAGCCGTAAAGAATCAGCTAGAAAATGCCGTTAGCAGGTGCACTGAGCTTCCAAATCTGTGTCTGGGAATGTTCAGAGGTTTTCCCCCCTTCTCAGGTCTGAGCCCATTTCAGAGGGGTCCATGGTGGGCAGGTTGAGGCCAATTCACGCACAGCTGCACAGCTCTGTCCTGCTGCATGGCCAGGGGTCTCTGTCCCCTCTCTGAGATTCAGGCTGGTTGAGCACCCTTGTCCCTGATGGGGAAAAGCAAAGTGCTCTGAGTGGGTAGCTCTTAAACCATTGACGGCACAGAGGAAGGGAAGGCAAGGGGTGATCATACTGAACCCACTCAGTGCTCCTTCTCTATCTTGAGTCCCAGGGTCGGAGACCCCTGATTGACATCGAGGCCCGCTCTTCTCAGGGCTCTGGGACTGCTCAAGCTGGTTTTACACCTGCAGCCAGTGGGGAGAGGACGCCTGGGCAACAGTCCTCCACTCGAGTAAATGTTGGCGCCGTTCACCATCCTCTGCTGCCCCCTAGTGGGCTAGGATATGGCTGCCGCCTCCAGCCTCCTTCCCACTCAGTGGCTTAGCCTTCCCATCTTCTCACTTTTCTTCCCAGGACCAGAAGCCAAACAGGTCTCCTAGGAAGGAGATGTGAAACTTCTGGGAAGGTTTGGCCACCCCGACCTGTGTCCACCTAACATCAGAATTATTACCTCCCAACAAACGTTTAATAAGAGTTTACGGTGCAGTCTCCCCCAACCTCCTTCAGCCTCGGAAAGGGCTCACAGCTTAACAGAGAAGACAGGGCCCCAGATGACTCCTACAATCTTTATTATCATCAATATTTTTAGCTCTTAACTTTTAAACAATTGTAGATTGAAAGGAAGTTCAAAGATAGTGCAGAGAGGTCCTGAGTACCCTTCTAGGACATTAGTGGATTCTTATAACCATCACTCAAATCAGGAGTCATAACTATTCCAGCACAGCCAGAAGCCCCTGCCCTCCATGCACCCCGTTATAGCCACACCCACTCCTCCCTGTCGCAGCATTCTTAAGCACTGACAACTGTTAATGTGTTTTCCATCTCTGTAACGTTCTCATTTCGAGAATGTTGTATATAAATGGAATCATACACTATTTGAAATTTTGAGAGTTGTAACTCAGAAAACGAAGATCATGGCATCTGGTCCCATCACTTCATGGGAAATAGATGGGGAAACAGTGGAAACAGTGTCAGACTTTATTTTTTGGGGCTCCAAAATCACTGCAGATGGTGACTGCAGCCATGAAATTAAGAGATGCTTACTCCTTGGAAGAAAAGTTATGACCAACCTAGATAGTATATTCAAAAGCAGAGACATTACTTGGCCGACTAAGGTCCGTCTAGTCAAGGCTATGGTTTTTCTGTGGTCATGTATGGATGTGAGAGTTGGACTGTGAAGAAGGCTGAGCGCCGAAGAATTGATGCTTTTGAAGTGTGGTGTTGGAGAAGACTCTTGAGAGTCCCTTGGACTGCAAGGAGATCCAACCAGTCCATTCTGAAGGAGATCAGCCCTGGATGTTCTTTGGAAGGAATGATGCTAAAGCTGAAGCTCCAGTACTTTGGCCACCTCATGCGAAGAGTTGACTCACTGGAAAAGACTCTGATGCTGGGAGGGATTGGGGGCAGGAGGAGAAGGGGACAACAGAGGATGAGATGGCTGGATGGCATCACTGACTCGATGGATGTGAGTCTGAGTGAACTCCGGGAGTTGGTGATGGACAGGGAGGCCTGACGTGCTGCGATTCATGGAGTCGCAAAGAGTCAGACATGACTGAGAGACTGAACTGAACTCAACTCAGAAAAAACATTGAGATCCATCCTATTTGTGGCGTGTATCAACAGCTCATTCCTTTTCATTGCTGAGAAGTATTCCATGGTTGTGGCTAAGTTGTATCTGACTCTTTGTGACCCCATGAATGGCAGCACACCAGGCTTCTCTGTCCACCACTATCTCCCTGAGTTTCTCCAAATTCATGTCCACCGAGTCAGTGATGCCATCCAGCCATCTCATCCTCTGTCACCCCCTTCTCCTCTTGCCCTGAGTTTTTCCCAGCATCAGAGTCTTTTCTAATGAGTCATCTCTTCGCATCAGGTGGCCAAAGTTTTGGAGCTTCAGCTTCAGCATCAGTCTTTCTGATGACTATTCAGGGTTGATTTCCTTTAGGATTGACTGGTTTGATCTCCTTGCAGTCCAAGGGACTCTCCAGCGTCTTCTCCGCCTTTTGGCTAAGATCAAGTGTAGTACTCCATGGAGATACACATCAACAGTTTGTGTAATCGCTCATCCATTGAGGAATGTCTGGTTGTTTTCAGTTTGGGGTTTTTACAGATAAAACTGCTCTGGACAGTCACGTATAGGTTTTCTTGTAGACATAATTTTTATTTCTCTGAGATAAATGATCAAGAGCACAATTGCTTATGGTTCCTTATCGTAATTGTTTCTTAGGGCAAGTGTACCTTCAGCTTTTAAAAGAAACTGTCAATTCTAGCTTATTTTGGCATCCTCTTAATGGAGGCTTTTGCAGAGCAAAAGTTTTTAGTTTTGGTGAGGCCTTTTTTTATCGACTTTCTTTTATGTATTGGATTATGCTTTTGGTATCATGTGTAAGAACTCACTAAGCTCTATGTCCCAAAGGTTTTCCTCTAGGTTACCTTCTGAACTTTTATAGTGTTATGCCATACATTTAAATCTATGCTCCGTTTTGAGTTAATTTTTGTATACGGTGTGAGGTTCAGATCAAAGTCTTCTTTTTAACTTATGGATATCCTGTTGCTCCGGCATCATTTGTTGAAAAGACTGTACTTCCTCCATAGAACTACTTTTGCATGTTTGTAAAAAATCAGTTGGCATTATTTCAGTGTTTTTCTGTCCCATGGGTTCTCTCCACTAATACTGCTCAGCTTTGATTACCGCAGATAAATAATTTATGTAGATAGCTATATTTATGATTCCTCCTACTCTGTTCTTCCTTTCACAGTTGTTTTCATTCTCCTAGTTCCTTTGCCTTTCCATATAAAATTTGAAACAATCTTATCTCTATCTATGAAAAAATAATCTTGCTGAGATTTTGACAGGAATTGCATTAAACTTGTATATCAGTTTTGGGGAAAACTGATATTTTTACAATGTAAGTCTTCCAGTGCACGAACACTCCATTTATTTAGATGTTTGCTTTCTTTAGTGTTTTGTAGCTTTCAGCATAGCAATTCCTGTATGTGTTTTGTCAGATTTATATTTAAGTACTTTATCTTTAACGAGTGATTATGCTGCTGCTAAGTCGCTTCAGTCGTGTCCAACTCTGTGCGACCCCATAGATGGCAGCCCACCAGGCTCCTCCGTCCCTAGGATTCTCCAGGCAAGAACACTGGAGTGGGTTGCCTTTTCCATAATGGTGCTATATTTTAAAAATTATTTCCATGTACTTATTGCTAGTATGTAGAAATATATAGTTTATTTGTGTGCACTGGTAGTTTGTCCCTTGTATTGCTGAGTAGTATTCCCTTTGTATGGAGGAATCACAGTTCATTTAGCCAGTTGCCAGCTGGGTTACTTCCAGTTTTTGACAGTCATGCCAAAAAGGTGCTATGAGCATCATGCCTGTTTTGTTTCTTTTTTTTAATGAATGTAAAGTCAACCTACTTGCTGGGTTGTGTAGTGAGTGAGAAGTCATGGAGTGGGCATGGAACAGGACTTTTTCAGGTGGTCATGCTAAGCTCGATGGACGATGAAGGGAACAGCTCATGTGTGTAATTAAAGTGTTAGGGAGCCAGTGAGAACACCACATGAAAGATGAGTGTCCGGAGAGGACGCTTGAGACTTCCTGCCACCGGCAGACTTGATCAGGACCAGACACACACAACCTCCCACTATTGTCCCAGGGAAGGGGGTGGAGATGGTGAGGGGGGTGGTGAGGGAGAGAGGGGTTGCCAGGGTGCTGCAGCCTCTGACACCCTCACAGTCTATTCACTTCAACAGCCAGGAAAATACTGCCATCTTCTTTCACCCAGGTGCATTTTAAGAATATTCAAACAATGCAGAACATAAGGTAAAATGTAAATGTTCCCCTTCACTGGTACCCAGACTTAACTCCTGTTAGCATCAGGAGGCAATCCTTGCACCTTCTCTCCTGTTTCTACACACGCAGACACACACCTGAGTATCTATGGATATGTCTTTATCTTCGTTCACATTTATACTGATGAAGTACTATAATACCTGTCACTCAGCAGCTTGACTTTTTCTGTACCTAAATATTCTGGTGCTCTGTCCTACGCGCAGATCTTTCCCAGCCGCAGCATGGTGCTCTGTACCTAGTTCCTTTCCTATTCATGGCCAGTTGACTTACTTGTCAGTTTCACTATTATGTAAAATGTTGTGACAAATAGCCTTTTATTTATGTAGCTGTGCACACATGACTGTATTTCTCGTGTGGACCCCAGAAATGATTGAATTGCTTGCAGGAGGGGGTGCTTGTTTAATAGTTTGATAAATCTGGACAAATTGATTTCCTAAAAGGATGTGCTCATTTATATTCCTGCCAACAGCTTTTGACTATCAATTTTCTCAACCTTATCACCACTGGAAATGACCAATCTTTTAAATTCTTATTAGTTTAATGGGTGGAAAAATGATCCCCTCTCCTACTTGCTTGAATTTGCATTTTCCCATTTACTAATAAAATTGATCCTGTCTTCTGTATATGAATTTTCCATGGATGTTTCTTTGGATTGCAATTTCTGTCCTTTTCCATTTCTTCTATGGAGTTGTTGCCCTCGTTATAAGACCACATTCAGCCTAGTAAATCTGAAGCTCTAATTAGGATTCACGAATCGGCAGCACACATCTAGAAGGGTGCTCTGAGGAGCTGCACAGAATAGAAGTTTTCTATAGCAAGAACGGTGGGGGAGGGCAAGGAAGCTTTTAGCAAAAGAAAATAAAGGATTATTTTAAGGCCTGGACATCGTTTTGGAGGGGTGGGGGAAGGGTTTTATCATGCAGATGGCCTCTTCCTCCTCTGAGGGAGGGAGAAGGTTCACGCGGCAGATTAGCTCATGGGTGCTGACCACAGAGTTCCAAGCTGGTTGACTGAGACCGTCCCTGGGGGAGTGGAGACTACAGTTAGGTCAAGTGTTAAGTCTGAATCTGTTGTCATGGGCTTTAGCAAGAGTGGAATCATTTTGGGCCTGTTGTTTTTCTCCTTAACATCCTTTACTGATTGATTTTATGAGTTCCCTATACATTCTGGATAGTTTTTTTTTTTTAATTTTTTTGAGTATAACATTATTTTTTTCTATCCTGTCACTTTTCTTCTTATTATTAGTTAATGTTTCGGCCATGCTGAACAGCATGTGGGATCTTAGTTCCCTGACTAGGGATGAAACTTGCTCCCCCTGCGTTGGAAGCACGGAGACTTAACCCCTGGACTGCCAATATCCCGTCACTTTTAAAAACATCGTTTATAAATAGTATGTTTTATTATATGTGAGAAAAGTAGTGTTTTATAAGTAGAAAATCTGTAAGGCTTTTTCTTTCTGGCTTCTCTGCAGGGAGCTGCTTGTGTGGGGAGCCAGTCCTCTGGGGAAAGGGTTGGGGCATTTCTCCCAGAAGCCTGCTGCCCATGGAGACCCATTTCCTAAGGGAAGGAGTTCACCAGAGACAGCGGATAACTATGAAGCTCTGGTGGCAGCAGGGAGCCCTGCGTTTCCTACCCGTGTGCCTGGGCTCGCCTCTGGAACCAGTCAGGGGGACAATGAAGCCAGACCCAGGCCAATGTGGGGGCACATAGCCTTGCTTTACACCCAGGCCTGGTGGCTGGCAGGTCACCGTGGTTTGCTGAGCCTCCCTCTTTTGCCCTGTAAGCACAGAACCAAGAACTTTCCTAATCACCCAGTTCTCACTGCACTCTGAGAGGAATTCAGGATGAGAAACAGCCTAAGGCACAAGAGCTTTCGATAAACCCGGGATGGGAGAGGGGCCCAGAGAGTTAGATGCATTTCCCAGGAAGAATTCCAATGGCCCCAGATTCTTGCATCTTCCCAGTCACAGGAAAGCACTAAAATCATTAACTCGAGGTGTCTGCTCTCTGTGATGAGCAGGAATGTTTTACCAAGATGTAAGCTTGACCGCTGCGGGAGACGCAGGTTCAATCCTTGGCTCAGGAAGATCCCCCCAGGACTCTTGCCTGGGAAGTCCCATGGACAGAGGAGCCTGGCGGTCTATGGTTCATGGGGTCACAAAGAGTCAGACATCACTTTATGACTGAACAACAGCAAAGCTTGACTGCACATGGCTTTGGCCAAAAATATCACATATACACTGGCTTCTCCCCTACCTCTTTGGAGCAGATTCCTCAGGGTTACTAAGCAGCTGTCTTCCAGGCTATAGTCCTCAGTAAGGGTTCCAGAATAAAACTTAAACTCATAACTCATATGCTGCGCATTTTTCCTTAAGGCGACAGCTCTTCTTCCGGGGTGGGCAGGGTCCTACCCAGAGAAGCCTTTCCCATTCCTTCCGGCTTGGGTGTCTCCCCCAGGAGCCTGGGATACAGGTCTCAGGTCCAGGGGCCCTCAGGTTGGGGAAGGGGCGTGCCACACCGGAAGCAAACCTCCTGGCTGGCCCTCTGGCTGCAGGGCCACTTCTCTCTGGGCCCCCTTCCATCTCCCACCTTCTCTCGAATCCTCCTCCTCAACCCCGCCTCCTTTGAAGTCGAGGCCACCTGCACCCTGGGTGGAAGTGGTGTTAGTGGAAGGGGTCCTCCTAGCCAAGCTGTCCCTTGGTGGGAGGGGGTGGAGGGGCTGCAGAACGACAGGGTCCCTGGGAAGTGGGCCTGATTAATCAGGGCTCCTCCAGCACCTCTGAGAACTGGGAAGGATTAAGGCCTCCTTGGGAAAGTGGGGGGCCTGGGCTGATGGGCTTTAAGGGAGCAGGGTAGGAGGGAAGAGGAGCCAGGAGAAGCCCCGTCCCCTGCTGGGTGTGCAGAGCGTCACTGGCCCTGACTGGCCTCAACTCTGCCTCCTGGGGCAGCCACAGGAAACGGAGGTGCTCTTGGCTCCCCCTTTCCCCTTTCTGGCCCCCAGTTTGAGTGAGGCAAGGGTGGGTGGGAGAGCAGGGGAGACCTTGAAAGGGTCCCAGACAAAACTATGGGGCATCTCAAGGCTGCCCACTCTTTCCACTCCTCGGCACCCCCGCCCCCAACCATCACAGTGTCTCTCACTTCCTGGGTTCCTGGTTTTAGGTCTTGCCCACCTAAAGACAGCTGACAGAGTCTGAACATCAGTCTGGATCCTGGCCAGAGTCCTAAGCCCCCTGGACCCTATACTGGACCCCACTGGACCCCATCATGCCCAGGTCTGACTGGTGAGTCAGTAATGTGTTTCCACCCCTGAGGGGTTTTATGGGTGCTGGAGGGGGATGGAAAGCTGGGAGCAAAGGAGGGGAATGTGCTGAGCAGCGGTCCCCAGAGGGGCAGGGGTCCCCAGAGAGGCAGGCCGGCTTAGGAGGAGCGCTGGGAGGAGGGAGAGGCAGCCTGGGTGCTGTGGGCACAGCTGTCCCTCAGCTTTCCCGCCGCCTGACTGGAGGCTGGTGAGATGCTGCTTAAAAACATAAGTGGACAAAAGAATTTAATGTACTTTGGTTTAGTGAACTTGAGGATTTTTAGAATCAGGAAATCATTGACATTTATACATAGTTTACATAGAAAAGAGGGGGAAAAAAACCCCGGCAAACCTGGTGCGGTGGGTGCAATTTGAGTTGTGGCTATTGGGGTCTGCTGGCCAGTGCCCAGTTCAAGGCTTCGCTGAAATGGGGACATAGCTGGGACCTGGGCTGCGATGCTGGCTGCACCTGCTATCATCTGATGACACCAGGTGGGATGCCCCAGGTGTGCCAGTCCTCGGGGCTGCTCAGGGGGCGCAGATGAGGCTGAAATCCAACCAGGTGCTGCCTGAGTACCCCCTAAGAAGGGGGTGCAGTTTTCTAATCAACAGGCCCCTCCCCACAGAAAGTGGGGACTCATCTGTCTAATTTCCAGAGAGGAGCGGGATCCGCCTGCCGCAGGCACTGTCACTGGAGCTCAGGGTCCAGATATTCCACTCCATTTCTTTATTTTTAACTCACTGTATTTTTTATGAGGACATATTTAAAAATAAATTGCAGATATCCTGACACTCCACCTTTAAATAATTCAGTAGGCAACTCTAAAAAAAGAGCTTCTTGCTACATAGGAAATTAATATTATCACAGCCAATGCAATTAAAAACCATTTCTCAGTAGCCTGCGTTCCCCAGTTGGTTTTCAGATTTTCCCAGTAAATTCAGCACTCTAACCTTGAGCAGGAACCCATCTGACTGAGACCTCCGGCTTCTCCAGAAACCCCTACCTTGGATCCGGAGGGGAGCCTGGTCCCCAGAGGAGCTCAGAAAGAAGGCAGAGAACTGGAAAGAGGAGGTGGAGTACTGGGGTTTCTGAGGAAAAGACCTCAAACCCGTGAGCCCAAATTGCCCCTGGACACCGGCATGCTGCCAGACTCTTAGAGGTGCGCGTCAGTGGAGTGGTGGCTTCGGCACCTTCCTGGGACTGTGTACCTTCTCTTGCAAACTGTTAAAAGAAAAAAGAGGCATATTAAAATGTTTAAGAATTTATTTGAGCAAAAATAAATTTGAATTGGGCAGCATCCAATCTAGCAGACAATGAAAGACTTTCATAGAGGAGTGGAAAAACAAAGAAGTTATATTGGCAAAAGCGCAGGTTGGTTATTGCAAAGCTGCTTTCCTCTGGCAGGGGTCTATCAGGCAGATTGCTTAGACAGGGCTCATCCGATGACTCCTGCTTGACTAGGTTGAGATTCCACTTCTGGGAGAGCTGAGAATACAGGTTAAGTCTCACTTTGGTGACATGGGGCTTAGCATAAGTGACTCCATTTGGGGCCTGTGTCTTGTTTTTAACCGACCTCATGTGAAGCCATGGCTGCTCTGACTTATCTTCATCCCACCCACTTTCCAGAGAAAGAAACCGGGGTTCAGAGAGGGGCAGTGACCTGCCCAAGCCCACGCATGGCTGAGCTAAGAAACTAGCCTGGGTCTTGGGCCCAAGCCTTGTTCACCCTGGGCCCTTCGACTCACTGAGCTTATGTACAGAGTCCTTCCCGGCTCCCAGCAGCACCCAAGGGGCTGGAAGTCTTCTGGTTGGTTGGCCAACAAGAGAACTGAGGATCTGAAAGGGGGATGATGGGAAAACAGAGGGCCAATTGGAGAAGGTGGCCCCTTCAAAGAGATCAACGGTGGGAATGCAGAGCAGAGTTTGAGAGCCTGGAGGAAACGTGTTGTTTAGTCTACAAGTCATGTCCAACTCTTTGCAACCCCACGGACTGTAGCACACCAGGAAATGTAGGCAGCAATATATCAATGTATTCATATAATTTTATAATTTACAAGGCTCATTCATTTACATTACTTATTATGACCCTCACAACGACAGAATGGAGGTAATATTCCTCTCCCTCTGGGTGAGGAGGGCTTCCCAGGTGGCACAGTGGAAAGAATCTGCCTGCCAGTGCAGGAAATGTAGGATCCCTGGGTGGGAAAGATCCCCTGGAGAAGGGATGGCAACCCACTCAGTGCTGTTGCCCGGAAAACTCCCTGGACAGAGGAGCCTGGCAGGCTACAGTCCATGGGCTGTGAAGAGTCGGACATGACTGAGCACACACATACCACACACGTGGGTGAGGAAAGAGGCCCAGAGCAGGCTTGCTGAAAGCGGCAGGTGGCTTTGTACTGGTGTCTGGGGCTCCTGAGTTCCATCAGGATTTTCCACTGTGTGTCCCCCTGCAGTCAGAATGGTACTAGTGATAAAGAACCCGCCTGCCAATGAAGAAGACAAGGAGATGAGGGTCAGGAAGATGCCCTGGAGGAGGAAATGGCAAGCCAACCCACTCCAGTATTCTTGCCTGGAAAATTCCATGGTTGGAGGAGCCTGGCAGGCTACAGTCCATGGGGTTGAAAAGATCTGGACATGACTGAGCACACATACAGACACACACACACACACACACACACACACACCCCTGCAGTCAGAACAGGAAGCCAGGAGGAGGTCGAGGTTGGGGCAGATTGGCTCACAAACACAGAGGCAACGCTTCCCTTCCCACCATGTATCAGGTTGGCAGACACAGCCCCCTGGCAAGGAGGAAGGCTGCCCCTGGCTGCTGCGGGTCAGAAAGAGGTGTCAACAAGGAAGTATGTGCTGTGGGCTCAGGTTGGTCCTTTTCTCAACCTGATCCTTTCCTGTGTCCCGTCTGCTGTCCATGGAGAAGAGGAGCCAGTTTCCTGTAGGTCTGGCGTTCACCGTCTGCCCACACGTGATATCTGTCCCTCTGGCTGAGATCCGTCCCGAGTTGTCTGCTGTGTCACAGGCCAGTCCTCTCCTACATCTCACTCCCTCGGAAGCTCTGCATTTGTTCTGTGTCCTCCAAGTGTCTGATGCTTATTGATGATCCTACTTATTAACAGTAATCCAGATAGCTTGGTAAATGTGGATAGTATCAGTCCTGTTTTTAGCCTGAGGAGATTGGAGGTGGACACCATAAGAACGGGGACAAGGTTCACTTAGCCAGGAGGTGAGGAGGAAAGGGATCCTCGTCACGTGGTGGCAAAAACGTTGGCAGCATTGCCACCTTCAGTAATGTGAAAAGTGGGAAATGTGCCTGATGAACTGGGTGGTGTGGCCGAGGTCTCCGGGCAAATCGTTGAGGGCGCTGCCTTGTTTCTCCTTATGCAACGTGAGCGAAAAAAGAGAAACTACAGGCAGTGCTCTTAAATGTGAAGGGAGCTGGTACTTGATGGCTTTGAAAATTCTCAGCCTCTCCAGACAGTCAGTCAGTTCAGTCTCTCAGTCATGTCTAACTCTTTGCGACCCTATGGACTGCAGCACGCCAAGCCTCCCTGTCCATCACCAACTTCCAGAGCTTGCTCAAACTCATGTCCATCGAGTCAGTGAATTGGTCCATCCAACCATCTCATCCTCTGTCATCCCCTTCTTCTGCTTTCAATCTTTCCAAGTATCAGGGTCTTTTCCAATGAGTCAGCTCTTTGCAATCAGGTGGCCAAAGTATTGGAGTTTCAACTTCAACATCAGTCCTTCCAAAGAGTATTCAGGACTGATTTACTTTAGGATGGACTGGTTGGATTTACTTGCAGTCCAAGGGACTCAAGAGTCTTCTCGAACACCACAATTCAAAAGCATCAATTATTCGGCACTCTGCTTTGTTTATAGTCCAACTCTCACATCCATACATGACTACTGGAAGAACCATAGCTTTGACTAGATGGACCTTTGTTGGCAAAGTAACATCTCTGCTTTTTCATATGCTGGCTAGGTTTGTCATAGCTTTTCTTTCAAGAAGCAAGTGTCTTTTAATTTCATGGGTGCATTCACCATCTGCAGTGATTTTGGAGCCCAAGAAAATAAAGTCTGTCACTGTTTCCATTGTTTCCCTCTCTAATTGCCATGAAGTGATGGGACCGGATGCCATGATGTTCATTTTTTGAATGTTGAGTTTTAAGCCAGCTTTTTCACTCTTTACTTTCATCAAGAGGCTCCTTAAATGATGCTAAAATCAAATCCAGAGCACTCTCAGGAAAATCTGGTCTAAAGATGAAACCAAGGGTATGACTATAAATCCCTTGTGAAGACCTTGGAAAGATGAAAGATAGTGCCTCAGACCAAAGGACTTTAATGGGTTTAAGGGCTACTGCCCCACAGATTCTTTCAATCAAACCTGAGGTCTTCTAAGAAGCTTAAAGACAGTCTGGACATTACTAAGAAGCTAAAGATAGAATTACCATATGACTCATCAGTTCCACTTCTGGGTAAACATCTGAAAAAACAAAACCAAACCACGAATTTGACAAGATACATGCACCCCAGTGTTCATAGCAGCAGTTTTTAGAGTTGCCAAGGTAAGGAAATGGCCTAAGCTTCTATCAAGAGATAAATTGAGAAAGAAGATGTGATTGATACATGCATACAAACATACAATGGAATACTGCTGCTGCTGCTAAGTCACATCAGTCATGCCCGACTCTGTGCGACCCCATAGATGGCAGCCCACCAGGCTCTGCTGTCCCTGGGATTCTCCAGGCAAGAACACTGGAGTGGGTTGCCATTGCCTTCTCCAACAATGGAATACTACTTAGCCTTAAAAAGAATGAATTTTGCTATTCACAACAATATGGAGGGTTTGGAGGTATGGTTAGTAAAATAAGTCAGACAGAGAAAGAAAAATACTTTGTAACATCACTTACATGTGGAAGCTGCAAAATACAATAACCTAGTAACTGTAACAAAAAAGAAGCATAATATATAGAGAACAAACTAGTGGCTACTGGTGGGGAGAGGGAAGAGTGGTCCAGGGCACCATAGGGGTAGGAGAGTAAGAGCTATAAATTATTCTGTACAAAATAAGCTACAAGGATACTGTATAAAGTAGGGAATAGAGCCAATATTTCAAAGTAACTATCAATGGACTATAAACTTTAAAAATTGTGAATCACTATATTTTATGCCTGTAACTTATATAAATTATATATAAACTATACTTTAATTAAAATAGAGGAAAAAAGGCATTATGACTCAGCAGCAGAATCCCAAGGTATAGAAAAGATCTTGTCTTGAAGAGATTTGTGGGAGTGGCTTTTATCTAATTGAGTGAATCCCAATAAGATACACAGGAGACCCACACTGTTTCGTTTTTTTTTTTTTTTTTAAAGAGAAATGACATTCACAAACACTGCCAGCTTGACTGAAAGGAACAAGGGGGCACAAAATTTTAAAAGGTATTTGTATCTCCCAAGGAGGGGCAGGAAGCAGGCTAAGAAAACTACAAAGGTATAAGCATGGGTTGCCTTTCATGTAAAGTGAAGGATGACTCAGAGGGCAGGATTGAGAGCCCAGAAAAAGAAGCAAAGAGCCATGGGGAATTACTTTCAGGTAGAAGCAGGGCAGAGGCCTCATTGAGGAATTTCCAACACTTGTCCAACTGAGTTTTAGCTTTTCTATGGATCTGTGGTTCCTTTTGCCTCCTATTTCCCATATATATATATATATATATATATATATATATATATACTTTTTTTTTCTTCTACTTTGATGGCACTGCGTCTTCTTTGTGGCTCATAGTCTCTTTGCTGAAGCATGAGGGGCTTCTCTAGTTGCAGGGCATGGGAGCTAAAGCCTGAGGGCTCTCTAGTTACAGTGAGCAGGTTTAGCTGCCCCACAGTATGTGGAATCTTAGTTCCCTGACCAGGGATCAAACCCACATCCCCTGCATTGGAAGGTAGATTCTTAACCACTGGACTACCAGCGAAGTCCTTTTTTTTTAGGTTCTCACTCTGTCGAATAAGCACTTCTATCAGGGTTATCCCATGCCTGAAGCAACTTTGTCTGTTGGCTATATGTCTGATAACTTATCTCTCTAGCTCACAGGTCTGCATATTGAGAACTGTACCTGAGGAGCTTCATCCACATCTGGGCCTGATTCAAATGGCAATTTCCTGGACCTCATGCTGATGCAATTTTTGATGGCCTTTTGAAGGCATGAGCATATTTTGCATGTGGGAGGAATGTAATATCTTGTGGCCAGAGTATGCACCATGGCAGTTTCTGAACAGTCCACAGACTCTCTAATATTCCTTTCTTCAAGAGATGGAGCCGAATCTCTCTCCCTTTGAGTGCGGGCTGGACCCAGTGACCAGCTTCTAATGAACAGAATACAGCAGAAGTAGTGGTGTGTGACTTCAGAGATTAGGTTGTGAAAGGTACTGGGAATTCGTCTCCACCCTCTCCAGCATCGATCATTCTGGATAAAAGGAGCCAAGACCTTGGTCCTATATCCACGTGGGGAGCCACCTGCCAAGTGGTCCTCCAGGCACGGCCAGGCTCTCCGATGACTGCAGCTCGTGCTGACACCCCGACTGCCACCACGTGAGAGAGTCTGAACCGGGAACACCCAGTTAGGATGGATGCCCCCAGGGTGCTCTGTGAGATAATACATGTGTAATTTGTTGTTTTAAGTTTCTAAATTTGGGGGCAACTTATCATGCAGCCTCAAATGAGTTAGGAAGGAAACCATGAGTCTTTTTTCTTTTCATTAGAAGCCAATGGACGATTGCATTTCAAGAAGAAAGGAGAGGTGAGCCATACCCACTGCTGCTTATCTGTCTGATATGATGATGTTTGAGTATTGGGCAGTGGATTTAGCAATGTGGAAGCCGCTGGAGACTGACGAGATGTTTCAGGGAGTGAGCCATGAAATTAAATGACACTTGCTCCTTTGACCAACCTAGACAGCATATTAAAAAGCAGAGACATTACTTTACCAACAAAGGTCTAGTCAAAGCTATGGTTTTTCCAGTGGTCATGTATGGATGTGAGAGTTGGACCATAAAGAAAGCTGAGTGCCAAAGGATTGATGCTTTTGAACTGTGGTGTTGGAGAAGACTCTTGAGAGAGTCCCTTGGACTGCAAGTAAATCCAACCAGTCCATCTTTAAGGAAATCAGTCCTGAATATTCATTGGAAGGACTGATGCTGAAGCTGAAACTTCAATACTTTGGCCACCTGATGCTAAGAGCTGACTCAGTTGAAAAGCCCTTATGCTGGAAAGGATTGAAGGTGAGAGAAGAAGGGGATGACAGAGGATGAGATAGTTGGATGGCATCACTGACTCAATGGACATGAGTCTGAGTAAACTCCAGGAGTTGGTGATGGACAGGGAGGCCTGGCGTGCTGCAGTCCATGGGGTTGCTGAGTCAGACACGACTGAGCGACTGAACTGAACTGAACGGAAACAAATTGGAGTGGGTTCAAGAGAGAACAGAAAGAGAAATACCATAAGCTGAGAGTGTATTCAGCCTTTACGAGGGAGTTGCTGTGAAGAGCGATAGAACACAAAACAGTAGCTGGAGGTGCCGTGGGGTTGAGAGAAGGATTTTACTGTGTCATAGCCCATTGTATCGTAATTGTTACAACATGTTAGAGAGGGAGAAAAAAATGTTGCAGAAGAGAGAGGAGAGCTTCTGGAGTAATTTTTTTCCACAAAGAGGGGATTTAGGGCTGATGTGGCAACATCACCTGAGATGTGAGCAGGAGAATAACGGGAAGAAGAGCTTGTGTTGATGACTGGGCTTCAGAGGGCAGAGTGAGAAGACCTGGGGATTTGGGGACGGGGTTAGTTTAATGAATCTGTAAGGCCTTGTGGAGAGTGATTCTGGGTGATGAGGAAGGACCAGGGAACCCTGGGCATCTTGTCCTGATTGGAGGAGACGGATGGATGCAGGTGTGAAGAGGCTGGTCTGGGGGTCCCAGAGTTTTCACAGGAACAACTGGAGACCTGAGGTCTCGCTCACTCCTGCTCTTGGTGGTGGGTGGTGGGAGGGGTGGTTTGATGGAAAACCTGGGGTCCTCTCTGCTCCTTCTAAGAAGGTGTGGAAGCTGCGTGAGGTAGGTGGCAGTAAATGGGTAAAAATTGCCTGAATTCATCCTGAAGAATAAAGAGAGAGCTCCATAAATGTTGTTTGTTTTAATTTTTATTTCTGATTTTATTCATTATTTATTTGGGGGCTGGGCTGGGCCTTCGTTGCTGTGAGTGGGCTTTTCTCGAGTTGCAATGATGGAGGGCGAGCTTCAGTTCCACTTATGCCTCATGTTGATGGTTCCTTTCTGGAGGTAGACGCACGTTCCCATCTTTGAAAGTTTGCAATGTGAAGGTTTGTATGTTGGGAACTCACTGTACTGAGTTCCTATTGAGGCTTAAACAACAAACATTTACTGCTCGCAGTTCTGGAGGCCGGGAAGTCCAAGATCAAAGCAGAGGGAGATTCCATGTCAGGGGAGGGCTTCCTGGTTCGTAGACGGTGGTCCATACGCTATGTCCCCACGTGGCAGAAGGGGCAAGGGTGCTTTGTAGGGTCTCTTTCATAAGAGCGCTAATTCCATTCATGAGGGCTCCACTCTCAGGACCCAGTCACTCCCAAAGGCCCCACCTCCTAAAACCATCAACTTGGGGGTTAGGATTTCAGTACACAAATTTTTGGTGGAGACATTCAGTCTAATCTACAAACCTCTGTAACACACTGTCAGAGTTTCTCAACATGGACGGGCTGCTGAGAAGTAGCAGAGGTTTCCAGAAAGTTCTGAGGAAAGACAGAGGCCAGTGAACACAAGACACAAAAGGGCACTTGGAAGAAACAGAAAGTACACAGCGCTTGGGGGAAAAAAGACTCTAAAACTTTCAAAGTGTAAAGTTTCCTATCGCCAGAGGAGAGAGGGCATCCCCAGATAAAACAGGCATGCTGCGTAAGTGGTGCCGGTGGTAAAGAACCCGTCTGCCAATGCGGGAGACAGGGACTCGGGTTCGATCCCTGGGTCGGGAAGATCCAATGGAGGAGGGCATGGCAACCCACTGCAGTATTCTTGCCTGGAGAATCCCATGGACAGAGGAGCCTCACGGGCTAGAGGCCACCAGGCTGCAAAGAGTCAGACACGACTGAGCAACTAAGCACGCACACACACACACACACACAGTGTTCCTCAGCTCTAGTCAGAGAGTGAAATGCGTGAAAAGGAAGCTTGGCTTTGAAGATGGAGGAAGCGAGCCATGAGCCAAGGAGCGTGGCAGGCTCTAGAGGTCAGCAGAGAACAGCACTGTGGTTGTACAGCTACAAGGAACTGAATTCTGCCCAAGATCTGAATGAGCGATAAAAGAATTTTCTCTAAGAGCCTCCTGAAAGGAATATTGCTGACTGACTCTTTGATTTTAGTCCAGTGAGACCCATACTGAACTTCTGATCTACGTAACTCAGATCATAAACGTCCGTCATTTTAAGCCACTGTGTTTGTGGCAGTTTGTGGTCGCAGCAGTAGGTGATGATGACACTCAGAGTGAGGGAGCTTTGTAATTATACTTGATGGTGCAGTGCTAAAACCCAGTGAGTTACTTGTTAAGTTGCAGTGAAGCAAACGTGAACCGTGAACTCCCTGATGTTCAAGCTGGTTTTAGAAAAGGCAGAGGAACCAGAGATCAAATTGCCAACATCTGCTGGATCATCGAAAAAGCAAAAGTTCCAGAAAAACATCTATTTCTGCTTTATTGACTATGCCAAAGCCTTTGACTGTGTGGCTCACAATAAACTGTGGAAAATTCTGAAAGAGATGGGAATACCAGACCACCTGACCTGCCTCCTGAGAAACCGATATGCAGGTCAGGAAGCAACAGTTAGAGCTGGACATGGAACAACAGACTGGTTCCAAATAGGAAAAGGAGTACGTCAAGGCTGTATATTGTCACCTTGCTTATTTAACTTCTATGCAGAGTACATCATGAGAAACGCTGGGCTGGAAGAAGCACAAGCTGGAATCAAGATTGCCGGGAGAAATATCAATAACCTCAGATATGCAGATGACACCACCCTTATGGCAGAAAGTGAAGAAGAACTAAAGAGCCTCTCAATGAAAATGAAAGAGGAGAGTGAAAAAGTTGGCTTAAAGCTCAACATTCAGAAAATGAACATCATGGCATCCGGTCCCATCACTTCATGGAAAATAGATGGGGAAACAGTGGAAACAGTGGCTGACTTTATTCTTCTGGGCTCCAAAATCACTGCAGATGGTGATTGCAGCCGTAAAATTAAAAGACGCTTACTCCTTGGAAGGAAATTATGACCAAGTTAGACAGCATATTAAAAAGCAGAGACATCACTTTGCCAACAAATGTCTGCCTAATCAAGGCTATGGTTTTTCCAGTAGTCACATATGGATTTGAGAGTTGGACTATAAAGAAAGCTGAGTGGTGAAGAATTGATGCTTATGAACTGTGGTATTGGGGAAGACTCTTGAGAGTCCCTTGGACTGCAAGGAGATCCAACCAGTCCATCCTAAAGGAGATCAGTCCTGGGTGTTCATTGGAACGACTGATGCTAAAGCTGAAACTCCAATACTTTGGCCACCTGATGCAAAGAGCTGACTCATTTGAAAAGACCCTGATGTTGGGAAAGATTGAGAGCAGGAGGAGAAGGGGACGACAGAGGATGAGATGGCTGGATGGCATCACTGACTCAGTGGACGTGAGCCTGAGTGAACTCCGAGAGTTGATGATGGACAGGGAGGCCTGGCGTGCTGCAATTCATGGGGTTGCCAAGAGTCGGACACGACTGAGCGACTGAACTGAACTGAATGAAACAAATACATCATAAAACAAGTGGCATGTAAAACATGCAAAAAATAAAAACACAAGTTCAAAACATACTTATTTTTTAAAAAGCATATTGAATTAAAAAGCTCTTGAACACATAAATTCTAGTGTTTTGTGAGCTTCTTGTGAAGTAACACTTTCTGTTGCTAAGACTAAAAATCTGTCTGCAGTTGCTAAACATGACTGAAAGACTGAAACAGACAAGTTTGGTCCACTGTTCCATTCCGTTCAGTCGCTCAGTCGTGTCCGACTCTTTGCAACCCCATGAATCGCAGCATATCAGGCCTCCCTGTCCATCACCAACTCCTGGAGTTCACTCAGACTCACGTCCATTGAGTCCGTGATGCCATTCAGCCACCTCATCCTCGGTCGTCCCCTTCTCCTCCTGCCCCCAATCCCTCCCAGCATCACAGTCTTTTCC
The DNA here is from genome assembly GCA_006408695.1 of Aepyceros melampus. Lineage (NCBI taxonomy): Eukaryota > Metazoa > Chordata > Mammalia > Artiodactyla > Bovidae > Aepyceros > Aepyceros melampus. The sequence continues at coordinate 49,154 of SJXQ01003556.1, forward strand.
AATGAGTCAACTCTTCACATGAGGTGGCCAAAGTACTGGAGCTTCAGCTTTAGCATCATCCCTTCCAAGAAATCCCAGGGTTGATCTCCTTCAGAATGGACTGGTTGGAACTCCTTGCAGTCCAAGGGACTCTCAAGAGTCTTCTCCAACACCACAGTTCAAAAGCATCAGTTCTTCGGCACTCAGCCTTCTTCACAGTCCAACTCTCACATCCATACATGACCACAGGAAAAACCATAGCCTTGACTAGACGGACCTTAGTCGGTAAAGTAATGTCTCTGCTTTTGAATATACTATCTAGGTTGCTCATAACTTTTCTTCCAAGGAGTAAGCGTCAATATTGGCTTAATCCATGGCAAAGAAGGGAGCTTAAGCATCACTCTCCATTGACTCTTTCATTCCATGTATTCAGGAATTGGCTAATGTTATAGAAGATCAACTCTGAAAATAAATAAACCTAGCAAAGTGTTTTTGGAGTAACTTGGAAAAGGCACAAATATTACCAACAGATCTCTTCTTTCACTACAGGTGCAGTTTGAACACAATGATATGAAGGAATTCCTTTGTATTTACTTCCATTGCCTAAAACACAACTAACCCTGAGCTGTATAAAACTATGAAGAATTACATTGCTGACAAGTGCTTTGGGGTTTAAGTTCTATGTGGGAGTATGATCGGATGGCTGTGGCTGCTGTTAACAGGAAAACATCCTGGAATCAACATTCAGATTAAGGAGCTTTGGGCCACAGCGTAATGCAATGCACTGCTTCCTTCATCGAGAAAGTCTTGCTACGAAAAAACCATCAGCACAACTGAACAGGGTCTTTGCCAAAGTGGTAAAAACTGTGAATTGCATAAAGATGAGTGTTTGGCTCTGTTTGAGCATCTTTGAGAAGGCATGTAAACCATGGGGACAGTATGTGAAGTGTGTGTGTGTGTGTGTGTGTGTGTATGCACATGAGAGTCCCCAGGGCTCGTGTTCCCTAGGAGACCTGGCTAGGGGAGGGCAGCCTGGCTTCCATGCTTCAGTTATCAGGAGGCACCAAAAGGGAGTGAGGAGATCCCAGGGAAGGGGCTTACCTGGCGACCCCCCGGATAGAACTGCACGGACTTGGAGACAGAGCGGCTGGAAGCGTGGTAGATGCAATACCAGTAGTGGCCCAAGTCTTCCTCCCTCAGACCAGTCATGGTGACTGGTGGTCTGTGTGCAGGCTGGGAAAGACTTTCCAGACACAGAGTATTTCAGCAAGGAGTGAGTTTACCAAGAACAAAGAGCAGAGATAATGAGGGCGCTGCAAGCACAGTGGGCTGACCTCCTGACAGACCAGGGAGAGCAGACTGGATGCTGTTAGAACAGTGGGTTGGCTCAAGGGAGAGCTGACGCTTTTTGTGGGTTAGTAGCCAATTTTTTGGAGAAGGCAATGGCACCCCACTCCAGTACTCTTGCCTGGAAAATCCCATGGACAGAGGAGCCTGGTGGGCTGCAGTCCATGGGGTCGCTAAGAGTCAGACACAACTGAGTGACTTCACTTTCACTTTTCACTTTCATGCATTGGAGAAGGCAATGGCAACCCATTCCAGTGTTCTTGCCTGGAGAATCCCAGGGATGGGGGAGCCTGGTGAGCTGCCGTCTATGGGGTCGCACAGAGTCGGACACGACTGAAGTGACTTAGCAGTAGCAGTAGGGTGAGTACCGGGGTAGGCATTTTTACCTAATATGCTGGCCAGTTTAGATCAGGGGGGCTCATAGCAACAGTTGCCATGGGGCTCAGTCAGCTCTGGAGATGACGCAGGGCTCAGCATCTGTGGCCTTGGTACCTGTGACCTTGGTATAGGGCTCCACATTGACAATGAAGATGCCGGAGCTCGGGTTGTCCCAGATGGAGAACCAAGAGCCCTGGGCACAGAGCCAGTGACCAGCCTGGTGCACACGAGTGTGGACACCTTACACTAGCTCTTCCTCTTGTAGGGTCTGGCCTTCTGCAGGTACTGGCACCTCACCAAGAGGGCCTGCCCTGATACTTTTTGAGGGTGCTGACCCTTTGAGAGCTCCCACCGGTGGAGAAAAGGCCACTGGTCAGGGCCGCGTGGCCTACCCACAGCCCCCTGGCACAGAGCCCTCTGCTCTGCGTTCTCTCCTCTCCTCCCCTAGCTCCCCGCTCCCTCCTCTCCTAGGAAGGGCAGCTTGGGGCCGGTGTAGGGGGGTGTCTCCGGGCCACATGGCCCTTCTCCAGTGTGCTGGAGGGAGGTAACATGTGGGGTCTCCGGGGAACTGGCAGCTGGGCGAGATTCCACTTGGCTCTTTCAGTGCTTCTGAGATGGACAGAATGAGACAAGGGCTGGCCTGGGGAGAGGGAGACCTGGGGGGTCATATCCCGAGGGCAGAGGGAAGGGGGGCCCCTTGGCTGCAACGGAGACTCTGATCCTAGAGGCTGAAGCCCGCTTAGCACGCAGCCCCCAGTCTCTGTAGAGGCTGCTCCTCTCCTCTGTACCCACCTGCCCCTTCCCCACCATGACCTGCCCCTGGGGGAGGAGCTGAGGAGGCCAGGAGGAAACTGGTCAGGTGATGGGCTGTCCCTTCTTTCTCTTCTTCCTCTCTCTGTACCCTGAGGGCTCCTGGTTCTACCCTCTTCTCTGGGGGAGTCCTGCTGAAGGCAGGTAACAGCCTCCAGGGGCCCTCAGGGGACTGAGCAGGAGCTGTTAGCTCCACAGACCCTCAGGGTGGTCAGAAGCTTCATGCCTGGTCAGAGAGGGCCTGTCTGGTGGGTCAGGAAGGTTTTATGGGTGCTGGAGGGGACAGGAGAAAGGAGGCAGAGATTGAATTCCAGCAAGGAAGTACAGGGAAGGCCTCTGGCAAAGGAGCAGGAGAGGGAAGCTGAGAGCAAAGAGATCAGGAGTCCTCAGAGGGGCTGTGGGGGAAAGGGATAAGTGGTCCCAGATGAGGAGGGAAGGGAACACAGGAGCTGGGGGACCTAGAGTCATCTCTGCACCTTCACCTGTCTACCTGTGGACACCAGAGAAACGTTGGTGTAACTGATACATAAAGACCCTAATGTCTTTTCCTTTAGCAAGTGTTAGCACTTTTAAGATTTATTTATCCTAATTAATTAATTATTTTGACCATGCTGCATGCTTGTGGGATTTTAGTTCCCAGACCAGGGATTGAAACTGGACCCTTGGCTGTGAAAGTGCAGAGTCTTAGCCATTGGACCATCAGGGAATTTCCTAGGATTTAATTTTAAAAATTTAGTAACTTCCTTGGTGGTCCAGTGGCTAAGACTCAGTGCTCCTAACGCAGGGGGCCTGGTCCAGGAACTAGATCTCAGACGCTGCAACTAAAGCCCAGCGCAGCCAAATAAATAAAATGTCTTTAAAAATAAGATTTACAAAGAAACAGGAAGAGAGAAGAGAAACGGAGAGTTTGAGATTGATTGGGACCCTGGCCTGTGCTTCCCAGGTGGCTCAGAGGTAAAGAATCCACCTGCCGAGGCGGGAGATTCAGGAGCCTCGGGTTCGATCCCTGGGTGAGGAAGATCCCCAGAGAAGGAAATGGCAGCCCACTCCAGTATTCTTGGCTGGAAATCTCATGCCCAGAGGAGCCAGCAGGCTGCAGTCTATGGGGTCGTAAAGGGTCAAGATAGCACTGACCAGACCGAGTACCCACCCATCCACCTGCTTGTGCTTTATGGACGTGTAATTCCAGTTGTGGCCACTGGGGGCTCTGCTGTCTAACACCTGTGCCGGGAGCCCTGTACAGTTAATGACTGACCAGGGAATTGGAACTTATCAAGGGGACTTGGCTCTAAGTCCAACGCTTTGCCTCCCACGCCTCCCCCCTGACTCCCCCTCCTCCTCGGTGCAGTGGCCTCCTCCTTGCAATAGGAGTGAGCCGAGACGGAGGATAAGAGCAAAGGGACAGACAAAAGATGCACACGTTAGGAACTTGGCCTGTGAGGGCCCGCGGATCCCCAGGTGGGAAAGCAGGATGGAGCTTCAGAGCGAGGAGAAACCAAGGAGCAGCGCCAGCCCTCTCACACAGTGCTCCTTTCCGAAGCCCCTTCCTGGGCCCTGCCTCTCAATTCCCGCAATAGGTTTGCGATGGAAGTGCTGCTTTTCTCTCTCACACACGGCTGCCCAGGAACACCAGTGACCTGTGAAAGTCGGACAGTGAGGGACGGATGGAACCAGACCAGGCCCCCGGCTTCCGGCCGCCCCTGACTCTCAGCTGGTTCCCACAGGCGGACGGGAGACAGAATTCCGTGGCGCAGGCATAGCGCCCCGCCTCCTGGAGGCGGCACACGGGGAGGCACCCTCCTGAGGGGAGCAGGGGGACCCGGCTGGTATAAAGGAGTGTCATCATGCGTCAGGGTGTGCAGCCGCTCCTTCCCACGCAATTCCCCCTTGTCTGGCCACTGTGACCACTGGGCAGGGCCACCCATCTGGTGTAAGAAAGAGGATCTGAGTGCCCTGAGTTAGTCTACACTTCCAAGCCCAGGAAACAGGTCAAATGCTCTCACTATACAACCTGGGATGACCCTGGCTCTGGCTTCACTAACGTCACCATGGCTGGGCTGAAAGGAAGATTCAGGAACCTACCAGGGTGAAGCCAAGGACTCCAACGGTGGCACCATTCCGTACAGGAAAATCCTCCTGCAGGTTTGCCCAGGTGAGCTCTTTGCTGAGGGACGGGGCCTAGGCTTCCGGCCGCCCCTGACTCTCAGCTGGTTCCCACAGGCGGGACGGGAGACAGAATTCCGTGGCGCAGGCATAGCGCCCCGCCTCCTGGAGGCGGCACACAGGGAGGCACCCTCCTGAGGGGAGCAGGGGGACCCGGCTGGTATAAAGGAGTGTCATCATGCGTCAGGGTGTGCAGCCGCTCCTTCCCACGCAATTCCCCCTTGTCTGGCCACTGTGACCACTGGGCAGGGCCACCCATCTGGTGTAAGAAAGAGGATCTGAGTGCCCTGAGTTAGTCTACACTTCCAAGCCCAGGAAACAGGTCAAATGCTCTCACTATACAACCTGGGATGACCCTGGCTCTGGCTTCACTAACGTCACCATGGCTGGGCTGAAAGGAAGATTCAGGAACCTACCAGGGTGAAGCCAAGGACTCCAACGGTGGCACCATTCCGTACAGGAAAATCCTCCTGCAGGTTTGCCCAGGTGAGCTCTTTGCTGAGGGACGGGGCCTTCCTGGGGTGTCCAGGGACATACGGCCACTCAGGCCCTTCCCCAGCCTCCATCACTCCAGATCCCAGCAGCTCCCTGCTCCCTCCCACACTGACCGTGGGCAGTTGGGTCCCCAGTCCCCAGACACAGGCTGACGCTTGCATCTTTGCGTGTCCTGACTCAACAGCTAGAAGCTGCACTGGAGGCCCGCTGGAGATCCACACAGGGACTCAGACACAAGCTCAGCCCGCCTGGAGCTGGCCACCCCGTGTGAGCGAGGAGGGCCTGGGTGAGTCCTGGGGTCTCCTGCAGGCTGTTTTGGCCCCGGGTCCGAGGATGAGAAGGAGCGGGGCCTTGGGGACGAGTGCCTGTGCTTTCTGCCTCCACAGGAGCCTCCACCTCTCCCCACCATTCGAGGAGCTCAGTGTCAGGCTCTCTCCCCGGCCCCGTCTCTCTCTTCCCACCAGCTTGGGGAGGGTTCTTCCCCTGGGGCCCCAGTCAGCTCTGGCCTGAAGACCCTGAGGGGCTGGCTCTCGCCCCCCGCTCTTCCTCTTAGGACTTTGGGGGCTGGCCCACTCTCCTGGGCGGTCATCGCCTTCTCTGTGTTGTCATCAGTCGCATTCGCTTTTCTGGTGATATCCAGGCCAATCCCCGTCAGTGTCTCTGAGCACAGGTAGGTCTGGGGGCCTTATTGGAAGGGAGGGGTCTGGGAAGGGCTGGACAGGTGACTGTGTGGCCTCTGATTCAGGAAGGGTGTGACTGGGGGTGGGTGAAGAGATCTGAATGGGGTCCCAGGTCTCATCTCAGAGCTGGGTTGGCAGGGGAAAAGGAGGGGTTGAATTTCATGTATGATGGGGCTGGGAGATAGCTGTTAATACGTGTCAGGAGTGACAGGACTCCATGAGTGCTGGTTTCGCATGTGAGGGATGTGAGGTCTGTTTTCAGTCACGTGGCTACTTCCGGGAGATTCTCTGCGGGCACCTCTGGGTAGTGCCCCCTCTGTCTGTCTGTTGCAGATCTGGGGTCTTCTGCAATAGACAGATTGGTACCCCAGCTGGTCTGCTTGTGCTGCTGGCCCCAGTGGCTCTCTGCTCTCACTCCAGCCCAATCTCTCTGCCACCACCCCTCCTGTCTCCATGACCAATGGGCTCTGGTCCCTTCCTGGTCCATTGGAAGCCCCTGACTCTCTTGGGGTGCCAGCTGCCCCCAGACTTGGGCTCAGAGCAGGTCATTCCCCATGAGTCAGAGGAACTGTAGGTATTGCTCCACATGCTGGCGCCGTGAGCCCCTGGCTCCTTGACAGTGGTTCGGGTGGGTCAGGTACCAAGTCAGGCTCCAGTTCCACGAGTCCCGGAGCCTGGACTTGGGGAGTACCCGAGGCAGCGATCACTGCAGCCTGGGTCCTGCCTGCTTCTTCTCCCTCCTGTTTCCATGGATCCAAAGCTCGTCTCCTCTGGCTTGGCTGCCCCCAGACACCTGGCCAGCCTGCTGGCGGCCTCGTCGTGGCCAAGGGCCTGCTGCCATCAGCTGTGCCTGTGTTCCAGTGCTCCAGCCGTTGGGTAGGGGGGTGGGTTTGGCTTGGGCACAGAGGGCAGGGGCAGAAGGAGATGGTGATGGCCCTGCTGGGAAAGATGGTAAGGGGGCGAGACGGCAGGCACAGAGGTGAGGTTTCCAATCTATTCCAATCTCTTTGAGGTTTCCAGTCGATTTGATCCTGATTTGAACACCCCAAGGCTCTGCCCATCTCTGGCTGCTTCTTTGCTTTTCATAAGCCACCAAGATCCTCTGCCTCCAAACTCTGAGGTCTCCTCTAAACGTTGCCACACTCACACAGATGCACACTCCTATCGCATTCACTCATTCATATGACATCTGCTGAGCTGGAGTCAGTCTCTTAGAGAATGACTGGCGCCTGGAGAGGCGGGGCAGGCTTGGGAAAGGGGTAGGACCAGGCAGTGTCTGTACTTCACTTGGAGAAGTTCCTTCTCACTCCCCAGGGCTGGAAGAACACTTTGGGGGCAGCAGCAGTGAAGGTTTCTGATGATCCCCCAGCGCAGTCCAGGCCCCTGGACTCACCCACATCTACTCTTGGCCCTCCCTGTTCACTGTGATCCTTTCTGAGCAAAGACTGTTCTGTGCTCGGGGAAGACAGCTCCCAGCCCTGAATCCACTGTGTTGCAGCGCAGGCTCACCCTCGCTGCCCACTACTTCATGGGCATCTGCTCCCATGTCCCAGCCTCTTTCTCCCCAACCCTAGAATCTTTCTCCTCCAGGGCTCCTCCTCCTGCTTTTGGGTTCAGAAACCACTCAGACCACCACCTCCATCAGTGCTGGCTCCCTTCTGCCTCCCCCTCCTCCCTCCCCCCCCCCCCACTGTCTCTTATACACATCTCCCTCCCCCTCCTCCCTCCTTTATCTCCACCCAATTCAGGCTGTTCTACCTCACACCATATCCGGGTGTCTCTCCCTTACTAGTCCTTCATGCTCAGCCTCTACCTCCCCAGGGGCTCTATAGATGAATTATTCCTGGGCAGAGCCTGACATTGCGTGTACCTGCTAGGGTTTCTATTCTACAGGAAATTCTATTCTCCAGCTTCCTCAAGGCCTGCCACCTCAAGCCCAAATGAACCTCTGCAAACACAGAGAAAACCTCAGTCTCGAAAAGACAGGTGGTGTGTGTTTCCCAGGCATCCTTGCATGCAGGGAAGAAAGGACTAGGCTCACTGGTGTTTCTCTCGTCTCACCCCCTATCTTTGAGAATGGCAGAAAACAAATAGAAAAAGAAGGTAAATCCAAATTAAGAAAACTGACCATCAACAGATTCGATTTCTGAGGGTTAAAAATTGAGATCAGGAAAATTAGAATGTTCAGAGTAGAAAGCTCAACAGCCTAAGATACAAGTGGGAGAATATACCCTTCACTCCACTTGAGGAAAATCTGTAGCATTGTTACCAAGTCCAGGCTCAGCCTGCTCACCTCATAGACAAGGTATTGGGGTAAGAAATAATGATTTTATTTGGAAAGCTGGGAGTCTGGGAAGGTGGCAGAATAATGTCCTAGAGAACCACCTTGCAGGCTAAGCTGCTTCAGTTTTGTCCGACTCTTTGTGACACTACGGACTGTAGCTCCACAGGCTGTTCTGTTGATGGGATTCTCCAGGCAAGAACACTGGAGTGGGCTGCCATGCCCTCCTCCAGGGGACCTTCCCGATGCAGGGATCCAACCCACGTCTCTTATGTCTCCTGCAATGACAGGCGGGTTCTTTACCATTAGCTGCATCTGGGAAGCCCAGAGAACCATCTTACCCAAGTAGAATTTAAGCTTCTTTTACACTAAAAAAAGGTGGTGGGTGGCTGGTTACTGTGAACTCTTAGGTGTTGGAATCCTTTGTTCTTAAGCTGTCTCAATGGTCAGATCATCATATTCCTGTAAACTTCCAATAAGACAAATGTTACTCTTTGTTCTGCAAATGTTTATATGAATGGGAAAGTGTTATACCTTTAAAGGTTGGAGCCTTGTTCTGTGACAATCTAGAAGGATGGGACGGGTAAGGAGGTTTGGGAGTGAGGGGAAATGGGTATACCTATGGCTGATTCTTGGTGATGTATAATGAAAACCCACAAAATTAAAGCAATTATCCTTCAATTAAAAAAAAGGTTGGAGCCTTGACAATGGCTATCTTGTATATTTCAGGCTGTAGGCAACATTCTTAACTTGAAACAAAAGCAATAGAATACACAGGTTAAAGTAAAAGAAACTAATCCAATATATACTTTCTTACTACATACAGAGTAAAGATTTAACACAAGTGCACAGAATGTTTGAATTTAGAATTAATGGCAATAATTCATGGGACAGAAGAGAAACTTCAAATAACTGCAATAAATATCCTCAAATACGCTGTACCTTTTTACTAGTCAGGCATTGACAAGAGAAAGCAAATGGCAATATTACTTTATTAATTTGACAAATCATTAAAAAGATTTTCATATCAGTGCTGGCGAGGGTTTTGTGCAGCAGGTGTTATCTGTGTTAATGGCAGAATATAAGTTGGTCAGTATTTTTTCAGGTGAATAGGGAGGATCTATGAAGTTTAACATGTATATTTTTTGACTTGTCAATTCTACTTGTAGGTCCTCAGCTCTGAGACACACACACACACACACACACACACACACACACACACAGAGGAGCGTGCTCAGAAAAAGATGCTCATCACACATTGTTTGTAATTGTGAGCCCTTGTCAAGGGTTTAGCTAAGCTCCTCTGCGATCTTGCTGCCTAGACATCCATGCTGTTTGGCCAAGAGGCTTGCTGGAGTATTAAAGTGACACTAACCCCCTCCTAGAGAGCAGCCCTCGCAGTCACAAAAATAAGTTCCTGATTGACTTCTCCAGTAGCCCTGCAGTCAAGAGCTTCTCTGAGGCCCAGAGCCTTCCCTTCATCAAAGCCCCACTTATTTTGGTTTGAAGTGACCAATTTGGTCTCAGCCCAGGTACCCCAAAGCACTCCATTCATGGACCCTAACAAAGGCTTGGGCCCCAGGTGTTGACTCTGTGCTCTGCCTTGATCTCCCCACGTGGCCTTTCGAGGCACCTGTGAGTGATAACTTCATTGTTTCTATTTCCCTTGTCGTCTTTTGTTGAACCCTATCCAGCACTCTTAACAAATGTTAATCTAGCAAAGTCACAGCAGCCCCCTGGGGCAGTAATAAGACAAGGGCGCATCTCTTCTGTTTGGTGCCACGGAGCAGTTCAAAAAGAATGGGACTCATCCTCATGCCAGTGGGAAGAATGGGGGGAGGGACAGTTAGGGAGTGTGGGATGCACCTGTACACACTGCTATATTTAAAATGGATAGCCAACAAGGACCTACTGTGTAGCACAAGGAACTCTGCTCAATGCTATGTGGCAGCTTGGATGGCAGTGGCGTCTGGGGGAGATTGGATACATGGATTTGTATGGCTGAGTCCCTTTGCTGTTCACCTGAAACTATCACAACATTGTTTGTTAATCAGCTATACCCCAATACAAAATAAAAAAAGTTCTTTTAAAAAAAGTAAGGAAAAAAAAGAAATGGGGCTCATCTTAGATGTGAACACAGCTTCTGGTCCAGACTTCATGTTGGGTTTAATTGTTAGTGCAGAATGGCATGGGCTTCCCTGGTGGCTCAGTGGTAAAGAATCTGCCTGCAATGCAGGAGATGCTGGTCTGATCCCTGGGTCGGTAAAATCTCCTGGAGGAGGGTACGGCAACCCATTCCAGTGTTCTTGCCTGGAGAATCCCATGGACAGAGGAGCCTGGTGGGCTACATACAGTCCATAGCGTCGCAAAGAGTTGGACACAGCTGAAGCAACTGAGCACGCATGCAGGCAGAGTGGCATGGAGAGAATAATTTCATCTCTGCAAAGAGGGATCAATTCAGACGGTTCATTTGTTGCTCACATAAGCCTACAGTTATTGAAACCCAGGAACTGCCTAAAAATCTACGCATCCATCAAACAACAGGGTTACCTTTAGAGGGGAGGAGCCTGGTTAGTGTTGGGGGAAGGAGTGGAGAAGGGAAGCTTATCTGTTTACTACTGTGGTGCTTGTTTTTAAGAAAGAATCTTTACATACACAATTTCATGTGTTGCTGTGTAATGAAGATAATATTTAAAATTTTGTGCTATATTTTAAATGGTGAGGGAGGTGGGGTGGGGAAAATGGGCATCCAGAGAAACCAGCATCTGTGTTCCCGAGGTCAGTGCAGGAGGGGCGCGTGGTGACAGCCCTAGGTCTGCACACCCTGCCGAGGTGAGGGGCTCGTCTGAAGGCTGAGAGGAAGGTATATACTGAACGAAAGCACAGGAGAACCAGTGAGAACACAGTTCTCAGGAGATAGCCTGGGGAGAGCAGCTTCAGATGAACTTGGGACCAGGAAATGCCATGGGCACAGGAACTCTTGGTGGCAGGAGGGCTGGTGAAGGGTGTGGTCAGTGGTGAAGGGGTTTAGCACTGGCTGCCCCCAAATATGCCACTTTGGCATATTGGTTATTTTGAATGAAAGTTGCTTGGAAAACAGCTGGCATGAGAACACTCTGATCCACCTCTGTCCCCCTGAAAGCAGGAAATTAATCTCCCATGTGATGGTATTCCCCGTGCATGAGGAGGGTAGGAAGCATGCTTATCACAGGAGACAGGGAGTTCAAGGCACAGAAAGCTGTAGAAACAACCTTTGTTACTTCTTTGATTTGCGATCCCAAGCCCAAACCCCTTTGTTTTGTCAAACCTTCACAGATAATTGTTGTTGTTGTTTTGTCTGAAAGATATAAAAGCTGCCTACTTTGGTCACTTCTTTGAGCCTCGTATCTTTGGAGTTCCCATACGTATGAAATTAAATTTATTTTCTCCTGTTGATCCAGCTTCTGTCAATTCAGTTATTGGACCAGCCAAAAAGAACCTAGAAGGGTAGAGGAAAACTTCCCCTACGGTGGGCTGCTGGCTTCTACCCAGCAGAGGCAGAGAAATCTGCAGAAAGGATGCCCACTGTGGAGCCGAAGCATCAGCAGGTCCTGCCCCAGGCCTCAGGGACTCTTTCCAAGTATGTCGAAGAGACTCTGACTTGAGTCTGGGCTTGTCCAGACTCCTCAGGTGTGTCCTGTGTTGTTCAGACATCCTGAATGAGAGGAAGTGAGAGCTGGGGCCAGGTAGGGGCTGGGCACAAGCTCCGAGATCTGCGACTAGAGGGGACAGGGCCCTCTGCAGATGGCAGCCTGCGAGAGGGAAAGAGGGAAGAGAGAGGAGAGAAAGCCTGAGCTGGTGTCAAGCTAATCATGCCAGAGTATCCCTTATTCTGCCTGTGTCTGACTTGTCTTGGTCATTTCACAGACAAGGAATTCATGTGCTTGTTGGAGTCAAAGTTAGAGGCAAGTTCAGTTCTTAAATGATTGCTTGAGGTTCCCCATGCAAATGTTTAATTAATTAATTTTTGGCCCCATGGCATGACTTGCAGAATCTTAGTTCCCAGGCTAAGGATTGAACCTGAGCCATACAAGTGACACAGGCCAAGCCTTAACCCCTGGGCTGCTGAGAAATTCCCCCATACCCCACCACATAAGTTTTAAACCCTTGCAATGGTCAAGATGGAACAAAAATAATAAAGTTTTATAAATGAGGAAAAACCCCTCCAAGTACTTGTATTTTTCTCTATTGTAGACTATTGTAAAACTTTGATAAATATGTAATTTGAGTCATCTGTGTTAGAACTTCAGGTCTGTCCCAGTCTGTGTTGAACTTCAACATTATAAGAGTTTCTCTAGTGGCTCAGATGGTAAAGAATCTGCCTGCGATGAGGAGACCTAGATTTGATCACTGGGTCAGGAAGATCCCCTGGAGAAGGGAAGGGCAACACACTCCAGTATTCTTGCCTGGAGAATTTCAGGGACAGAGGAGCCTGGTGGGCTACAGTCCATAGGGTCGCAAAGAGTCAGACATGACTGAGAATTAATACAACAGGCAACTCAACACTATAAATGGCTTTCAAATATGTGATTTCCTTAGGGAAATCTTTTTCAGTTTCTAGAACTCTTTTTCCAGCTTCAGAGTTTCTGGAATCCTTGCTGTCTCTGCCCAGATCTTACTCCTTCCACCTGGCTGACGGGCAGAGTCACTCCACTGGAATCCCTTCTTTTGGGGTTTCTACCTGCAGTTCCAGCTGGGCCTCCTCTACCTGCTCTTTGGAGATCACCAAGTTCATGCTGAGCTTTAGAAGGAGCGTGGAGGAGTGGAAAGAGTCCTGATTCAGTCTGATCCTATGTGTGTGTGTTTGGGGGTGGGAGGGAGTGGTAGGAGGTATTCCGAAAGAATTTCAGAAGATCTGGCCCTAAGCATGCTTTTCTGTGGGAGACCAGAGCAGAGCGCCCTAGGGAGGAAGACTTTAGAAACAAAAATCTCAGGGAAGGCCATTGGAAGTCTAGCCAGAGTTGTGGACCTCATAGTCTTGATGGGAGAGAAGGTGTAATATTCCCATTTTACAGACAGGGAAACTGAGTCCCCTCTGTCCCTGCAGTCACACTGAGAGGGAGGAGCAGGTAGGTGGAGCTGCCTTTCCTCACCTCTCCTGGGACTACTGTGGTCTCAGCTTCTCCCAGATTCTTCTCATGTCCTGAATCTTGGGGTTGAGGGGTGGGGAAGAAGACAGGTACCCCCTAGAAGGTCAACAATGTAATGGGGGCCATCCCGCGCTGTTTTCTGTAACAGGGCCACAGACTGCCATTGCCTGAGCGCAGTTCCCACAGAGCCATCTGCCCGCAGCTCCTCCTGGAAGAGGTGCACGTGTGAGCAAGAGACGGGACTCGGGACTGGGGACAGAGACTGACCGGGGGCGTGAGCTCTCTCTCGGCAGGTTCTGTTCCCTGAGGTCCCACTGAGCTTCCCACAAAGGCCCAGATGCTCAGCAGAGACTGCACCATGGGGGCTCCGGGACCCCCAGCTCTGCGCGCAAGATGCTCACCCAACGACGTGAGAAACGGCAGCGCAGGGAAACGGTGATTCCACTGTCGGCGGCAAAGGGAAGGGCCCCTTTTTACACAGCAAAGCAGAAGTCCGGAGGACGGAGGCTGCGAAGAGTAAGTGTGGGCAGAACGCGATCTTGGGAGGAATCGGAGGGGAGCAGCGGCGCGGTTCACACCCACGCGCAGCCTGGAGGGCCTATAGCGCACTTTGGCCAGCAGGGGGCGGGGCAGCCCGTCCATCACCCGAGCGCGCTCCCGGCTCCCGGCCCTGCCCTGCGCCTCCGCTGAGCAGCCTGGCTGCGCTCCCTGTTTAGCCCCGGCGCGACTCCAGCAGAAGAAGGAGCTCTGAGCCTGGAGTCCTCTGGGCCCCCGTGATGCCACTAATTCACGGGGGAACCTTAAGAGAATTACGAGACTCCCCGTGCCTCGGTTTCCTGAGGAGAGTGACGACTGCTTCACTTTTTAGGCCAGTGATTTCCAGGCTTACCTGCATCCGGGGATCGCAAGGGGGTCTTCAAACACACTGATGCCTGGTCCCACCCCGGGGGGATCTTTTCATTGGTCTGCGTCTGGCGTGGGCCTTGGCATCTTCTCATACCTTCCAGATGATTCAAAGGTGCCGACGAGTTTGAGAATTCCAGAGATAGGTACTCTGGTGACAAGGCCTCGGAAACTAAGCTGCAAGTGTGTTTTTACCTCTTTCTCCTAAGGTCCCCCTTTTACTGTCTTGTTTTCTTAAAATTGAAATTCTATCTCCTTTCTGTGTCTTCTTAGCTCCTGTATAACCTGTATAAGTGGAAAATGTAGATTTCCCTCACAATCTGAACTCAAAAGACTTAAATATTGACTCCTCTCACCTATGATGTAAATAAACCTTTGATGCAAAAACCCATGCAATCTGAGTAAGCCTGAGCTGAGGGCGTCTTTCCCAGGCTCCTGGGTGGTGTGGGCTGTGCAGGGCCAGAGAGTTGTGAGATATCAGTGCTTCTCCCAGGAAGACGAGTATAAGGACGAAACCTGGGGTAAAGAAGTGCTCCAGGTTAGTCATCAGCTCCAGGCCCCAGGAAATGGCTCAGAAGCCTCCACATTTTATCTGGGACGACCCTAAATCTGATGAGGATGACAGGCTTGGGTGGGAAGGAAAGATTTCAAGAAATGAAAAAGGACCTGGGCCAGGAAGCGGGTCTGATGGAGGAGAAGGCATGGAACAGAACTTCGCATTCCTGAATTCCCTCCCATTGCCTCCCCTGGACGCCTCACTTCTCTGGGCTGTACCAATACTGGGGGAGAGGAGTATTGCCACCCGGCCCCCACCAGGGCCTGTGGGAACTCCTCCCTGAACCCGGGGTCCCCCACTGCCTCCTGCTCCTTTATGACCCTGAGATCTGGGGCCTCTCAGGAAAAGGCACTCCTGTGTCTCTGGAAGAGGCTTCCCAGCACCTGAGCGCAATGCTATGGGGGTGCCTCTCTCCCCAGAGCTGAGGACCCCCAGATTGCCTTCTCTCAATATAATTCCAAGTCTCCAAAGCGTGGGTCTCCCACCTGTGGGACTCTCCCTGAGCATCTAGGCCGCCCCTCGCACCCAGCTCACCTCAGTGGAAGCAAACACAGCTGACAAGCATTCTCCCCTCCCCTCCCTCTCTCCCCCTCTCTCGGGATTCGTGTTTCTCCATCACCCAGCAGACCAGGTCCCCACTGCCCACCGCAGTCAGCTTTGACTCCCCTTTTTCTAGTTAAAGGACATATCTTATTTCATATCACATAAAAATGGTATTTTATATACCATATAAAAATGTAATATTTGATAGTTCCAAAAAACACATGCATTTTAAAAGTCTATGGCAATGAAGGAAAGTTATTCCCATCCGATATGCCAGATAAAGGGTTAATATTTGTACATAAACATCTTTTTTTAAACAAATAAATTTTTAAAAAATAAATAAGAATCAGGCAAACACTTCCAGTTTTAAAAAGGCTTAGGATATGAACAAGTAATTCATTAGAGAATAAAGAAGAAACAATATGAACACATGTATGAACATGTGTGCAAAATGCTGATAAAGAAACACGAAATGAATGCTCTCACGCTTGGTCCATCCATTCAAAGAAGATGAAAATAAATGATAATCACCTTCTGTGCTAGAGAGGTGTAGGGCAAAGGGAATTCTGGTGAATTGTTGGGAGGACAAAATTGATAGCCTCTTCCTGGAGTGAATTAAAAGTTGGAGAAAATCATTCATTCATTCATTCCACCGTTTGGGTTGTTTCTTAGATTTGGCTGCTGTGAATAAAGCTGTTGTGAACAGTTTTGTTCAGAGGCAGCAAAAGGAAAACAAAAGAAGCAGCTAGTTAGTGAAGCAGTTTGTGAAATTTTTTCTAAGTAACTTGCCGTGGGTGATGATTGCTGTTTAAAAAGACACAGGGCTTTCCTGATAGCTCAGTTGGTAAAAGAATCTGCGTGCAATGTAGGAGACCCCGGATCAATTCCTGGGTTAGAAGATCCCCTGGAGAAGGGATAGGCTACCCACTCCAGTATTCTTGGGCTTCCCTTGTGGTGCAGCTGTAAACAAGCTACCTGCAATGCGGGAGTCCTGGGTTCAATTCCTGGTTGGGAAGATCCCCTAGAGAAGGGAACGGCCAGTATTCTGGCCTGGAGAATTTCATGGACTGTATAGTCCATGGGGTCGCAAAGAGTTGAATGACTGAGTGACTTTCACAGCTCACATCTCAAAAAGACACAAAATTGTACAAGATTCAAGAAGCCAAAAGCACTCCTCTTCTCCATCATTCTAAGCCTCAGTTTCCATTCCCCTGAAGGAATCACTTAAAATCTCTTATCTATTTATTCAGATGTTTACTTCTATCTTCTGGGGAGAGAAAATATAGAAGAGAGAAAAATAAAGTTTATAGTGTTATTTATTGATTTTCCAGTTTTACATTTTATCTGTTAGTCTATTAATGAAGATGAGAATTGAATAATTTAATGCATCACTATCCCTCCCAATCCCACTTCCTCTACCTGTAAACCCACAGTCAATCACAACTGCCCATAAAAGATGGATATTCAGATTTTACATTTCTGATCCTGTAAATATTTTTTATAGCCTAGCCATAGAAACAACGTAGTATGATTATGTTTTCTTTTCAGTATAAGTCATTCTGCTCTCCTTCCCTCCCCCAATGAATCTTCTAACATTATTATCTGGGGTGGGGGAAGAGTATATGCCTGTCTTCTAATACTCTTGAATCCTAGCTGCTGCTGTGGTAAGTCATTATTGAAATGGAATAATAACTATCTTCCAGAATATAGAGAGAAAAAGGAATTTAATTTTAAAATGCTGATTTATAGGACTTCCCTGGTGGTGCAGTGGATAAGAATCCGCCTGCCAGGGCTTCCCTGGTGGCTTAGATGGTCAAGAATCCACTGCCAAGGCAGGGGACACAGTCTCAAGCCCTGGTCTGGGAAGATTCCACATGCCTCAAGCCTGTGGGCCACATCTACTGAGCCCAGATGCGGCACCTACTGCAGCTCTCACATAGAGAGCCCGTGCTCCACAGCAGGAGAAGCCGCTGCAGTGAGGAGCCGGTGCACCACCCCTAGAGAGTAGCCCCGCTCTCCCTGGAGAAAGTCTGCTGGGGCAACAAAGGCTCAGCACAGCCACAAACAAACAAACAAACAAAGCAGTGTGCACATGTCAAAAAAATAAGTGATTTACAAAACCATCAGGAGTAGGGAGACAACTTTGTGTTTTTCCCGAAGGACAGAAGAATAAGAAAAGAATTTTCTCAAGCTGGTTTTAGAAAAGGCAGAGGAACCAGAGATCAAATTGCCAACATCCGCTGATCATGGAAAAAGCAAGAGAGTTCCAGAAAAACATCTATTTCTGCTTTATTGACTATGCCAAAGCTTTTGACTGTGTGGATCACAATAAACTGTGGAAAATTCTGAAAGAGATGGGAATACCAGACCACCTGACCTGCCTCTTGAGAAACCTGTATGCAGGTCGGGAAGCAACAGTTAGAACTGGACATGGAACAGCAGACTGGTTCCACATAGGAAAAGGAGTACGTCAAGGCTGTATATTGTCACCCTGCTTATTAACTTCTATGCAGAGTACATCATGAGAAATGCTGGGCAAAAGTAATGCCAAAAACTCTCCAAGCCAGGCTTCAGCAGTACGTGAACTGTGAACTTCCAGATGTTGAAGCTGGTTTTAGAAAAGGCAGAGGAACCAGAGATCAAATTGCCAACATCCGCTGGATCATGGAAAAGCAAGAGAGTTCCAGAAAAACATCTGTTTCTGCTTTATTGACTATGCCAAAGCCTATGACTGTGTGGATCACGATAAACTGTGGAAAATTCTGAAAGAGATGGGAATACCAGACGAC
Organism: Aepyceros melampus; assembly: GCA_006408695.1. NCBI lineage: Eukaryota > Metazoa > Chordata > Mammalia > Artiodactyla > Bovidae > Aepyceros > Aepyceros melampus. Next base: position 67,207 of record SJXQ01003556.1, read on the forward strand.
CTGACCTGCTCCTTGAGAAACCTGTATGCAGGTCAGGAAGCAACAGTTAGAACTGGACATGGAACAGCAGACTGGTTCCAAATAGGAAAAGGAGTACGTCAAGGCTGTATATTGTCACCCTGCTTATTTAACTTCTATGCAGAGTACATCATGAGAAATGCTGGGCTGGAAGAAACACAAGCTGGAATCAAGATTGCCAGCAGAAATATCAATAACCTAACATATGCAGATGACACCACCCTTATGGCAGAAAGTGAAGAGGAACTAAAAAACCTCTTGAGGAAAGTGAAAGAGGAGAGTGAAAAATTTGGCTAAAGCTCAACATTCAGAAAACGAAGATCATGGATTCTGGTCCCATCAATTCATGGGAAATAGATGGGGAAACAGTGGAAACAGTGTCAGACTTTATTTTGGGGGGCTCCAAAATCCTTGCAGCACCAATCCCTGGTGATTGCAGCCATGAAATTAAAAGATGCTTACTCCTTGGAAGGAAAGTTATGACCTAGATAGCATATTCAAAGCAGAGACGTTACTTTGCCAACAAAGGTCCGTGTAGTCAAGGCTATGGTTTTTCCAGTGGTTTTTATGGATGTGAGAGTTGGACTGTGAAGAAAGCTGAGCGCCAAAGAATTGATGCGTTTGAACTGTGGTGTTGGAGAAGACTCTTGAGAGTCCGTTGGACTGCAGGGAGATCCAGCCAGTCCATTCTAAAGGAGACCAGTCCTGAGACTTCTTTGGAAGGAATGATGCTAAAGCTGAAACTACAGTACTTTGACCACCTCATGCAAAGTGTTGACTCATTGGAAAAGACTCTGATGCTGGGAGGGATTGGGGGCAGGAGGAGGAGAAGGGGACGACCGAGGATGAGATGGCTGGATGGCATCACCAACTCAATGGACATGGGTTTGGGTGAACTCCAGGAGTTGGTGATGGACAGGGAGGCCTGGCGTGCTGCAATTCATGGGGTCGCAAAGAGTTGGACACGACTGAGCGACTGAACTGAACTGAACTGATAGCTGATTTACAATATTATAGTTTCAGGTGAACGGTAAAGGGACTCAGCCATACATATACATGTATCCATTCTCCCCCAAACTCCCCTCCCCTCCAAGCTGCCACATTAACACTGAGCAGAGTTCCCTGTGCTATCTGTACCACAGGACCTTTTTGGTTATCCATTTTAAATATAGCAGTGTGTATATGCCCATCCCAAACTAACTATCCCTTCCCTGTACCCTTCCCCCTGGCAACCATAAATTCATTCTCTAAGTCTGTGAGTCTGTATCTCTTCTGTTAAAAATGTTCATTTGTATCATTTCTTTTTAGATTCTGCACTAAGGGATGTCATACCATATTTCTTCTGCTCTGGCATCCTTCACTCCGTATGATAATCTCTAAGTCTATCCTCGAGGTTGCAAAGGGCATTATTTCATTCTTTCTCATTCCCTCTGCCTTTTTCTTATAAGCATGTTTGTGATAGCATTTAGGGCCCACCTTTATAATCCAGAGTGATCTTGATTTCTTTATCTTGAGACCCTTATGAACTCAAACACATGTTAGAGACCCTTTTGCCATAAGGTATCATTTGGGAGTTCCAGGGATTATGATGGGGACATATCTGGGTGGGGGGAGAATTTTTCAGCCTACCACTCCAGTTCTCCAGTTTTAGAGAAGACTGATTTCATTCAGCCTCATAACTATCTATGGTTGACAACTTCTCTCGTGCATTAACATGTAAATGCCTAAGGAGCAGGCAGGAGAGTAGAAGGAGCTAATACATAGTTGTCTGAGTGCCAGAAAGGCCCAGGGATTCCTCTGACCCTCTGTGTTATCTTGGACAGGCTATTAAACTGTGTGGAAACACCTTATGCTCATTTGTAAAGAGGAAATAGCATCAACCTCAGGGTGCCTTACTGAGTTGTACAAAAAACAACACCCCTGCCCCAAGCCTCAACAGCCTGAATGTTCAAAAGTAAGGGATTGGCAAAATGTTTATCCACACACAAGAAAACCATGCAGTCAGTAAAATGACATCTCTGTTTATTATTGACATGGGAAAAAGTTTAGAGTATGAAACAGCATGAAAAGTATGATTGTATTTTTTAAAAATAATGCATATGTGATAATATATGGTTTTAGTTGCTTAACCACTCTGGAAGGAATGATGCTAAAACTGAAGCTCCAGTACTTTGGGCACCTTATGCGAAGAGTTGACTCATTGGAAAAGACCCTGATGCTGGGAGGGATTGGGGGCAGGAGGAGAAAGGGACGACCGAGGATGAGATGGCTGGATGGCATCACAGACTCAATGGACGTGAGTCTGGGTGAACTCCGGGAGTTGGTGATGGACAGGGAGGCTGGCGTGCTGCGATTCATGGGGTCGCAAAGAGTCGGACACGACTGCGCGACTGAACTAACCACTCTGTGCCTCAGTTTTCTCATCTGTAAAATGGAGATGGTGGTAGATAGTTCTGACTTCACAGGGTTGTTGTAAAGATTGAGTAAAAGAATACAAGGGAACAAATAATACCTGGAACATAGGAAGCACTGAATAAATATTTGCTGTTAGTATTATTGTTACATTCAAAGAAACATTCTCAAAGGGAATGCCTGTGTTTATAATACATGTAGGTATATAGAATATTAACAGTATGTACCTCTGAGTGCTGAGATTATGAGTAAATTTTTTTCTTGTTTTACATTTTCTATTCTTAAAATGTATTATTTCTGTAATTGGAAAAAGTATTGATAGAATTTAAAAAAAGCTCAATACTTACTTTTCAGGCTTGCTATAGTTTGGTGACACATAAATGCATATGTGTATGACATGGTATCTATATAGTAATTAGCATGATGCTCTTATTATTAAAATAGTTTTTCCTATAATCTTACGGCTGCTTGTCCATTGCTTTCCACATCTCACATTCTCTCTTTGAATCAATAAAATTATGATGGTCTAGAAATTGAGACTTCAAGTCCCATTTGCTTTTCATTTCGATCTGCTTAAGTATTCCCCTAATTTTGATCATAGTGGGTTCTCTATAAAGTGAAGTTTCAAAGGGTTTATGTATACATACTCACACATATATGCCTATAGATCTGCTGCTGCTGCTGCTAAGTCGCTTCAGTCATGTCCGATTCTGTGCGACCCCATAGACCTGCATATATCTATTTAATGTTTCATATTATCTTCACAACTTTTGAGAGGCAGAAACGCCTACCCTGAATTTTCTGAAATGTAAATTAAAATTGCTCTCACCTTTCTTGTGTGTGACCTGTGTCTTAGGTTTGTCGATACTGTAGTCATCCTTTGCTGCCATTAATATAATCAATCACTAGAGAGACTTAAATTTCAAATAAAACTATTAATGGGTGATATCATTGATACTGCAAGGATTTATGGTTGCCATTTTCTGATTTTGAACAAGATTGCAAATTACAATAGGCTGTATCTTTGTTCTGTTATTTAAACACAATCTTAGATTTCTTGTGGATTTAAAACAAATGGATGGGAGAATTGAGGATGAATTAGGAGCTTGGAAATGGAAGGTCTTGCCTCTGACATTTCAGATAATTAGATGATTCTGCAGATCTTGGTAGGCAGGACCTCTTTTTCCCTTTTCCCTGTGTGCTCCCCTTTTTTTCTATTAGTATGCACATGCTTGAATTCATTATTTTTGGTTGCTTTTGTCCTGTCTTTTCCCCACCACATTTCATGCTCCATTTTATTTCTAGCACCCATTCTGATCATAATATAAAAATGTTTTATAAAAATTGATTTGTTGTATTTAAACTGAGCTTTGAATATTTTCATAACTTAAAAGTAGCAGAGAGGGAGGCCTGAATAGGGTGAGCACAGAGGAATTTTAAAGCAGTGAAACGATTTTGTATGATACTCTACTACTACTACTACTAAGTCGCTTCAGTCGTGTCTGACTCTGTGCGACCCCATAGACAGCAGCCCACCAGGCTCCCCCGACCCTGGGATTCTCCAGGCAAGAACACTGGAGTGGGCTGCCATTTCCTTCTCCAGTGCATGAAAGTGAAAAGTGAAAGGGAAGTCGCTCAGTCATGTCCGACTCTTCTCGACCCCATGGACTGCAGCCCACCAGGCTAGTGGGAGATAAATGTTATGTATTTGTCCAAACCTGTAGAAGGTACACCACCAAAAGTGAACCTTAGTGTAAGCTATAGGCTGTGGGTGATTAACATGCATCAGTGATGGTTCATGGATTGTAACGAATGTACCACTCTGGTGGGGGATGTTGATGATGGGAGAGAGTTGTGCTGTACGTATGGGCAGGGAATACATGGGAACTGAACTCTCTGTACTTTCAGTTTTGCTGTGAACCTAAAATTGCTTGAAAAACTAGTCTATTAATAAAACACCACACATGAAATTTTTATTTTTAGAAAAATAAGCGTAATTCTTTTGTGCTTGTGTGGATCTTTAATTTTTTTTTTTCTTTGCCTGTTAATGGTCCTAATTTCCTCCACCCCCCATCCCTGGTAGTTTGGAAGGTTGCATTCCTACCTCTCTTGCCAACTTGTCTGGTAAAATTGTGAAGAATAACAAATGTGGATTGAAGACTTTGAAGACTTTGGATGAAAAGTGCTAGGTAAAAAGCAAAGCAATTTTATTGTTAGAATAGGGGAATAATGAGTCAGAAATTGTAAGGTCAACTCCTCACTGTACGACCTTGGAGGCAATGAAATGGGTATTGAAGAACCATATGAAGAGGTACCTGTAATTAAATTCAAGCTTTGGTACAGCTGTGTTTGCTCAATGAAGCCCATGTGCAAATCATATCATTTAGCATATATTAGGGGAATCTGATTTTTGAATACGTTTGATTGGAATTCTTTGGCGAAGGAAACAAAATCCTTTTGTAATGCAAATCACCACCTGAAAATTTTTATCTTTTGTAAGGTAGGATTTGATGCTTTAAAGTTGAGACAGTTGCTTTGCCATTTACAATCAGATTGTTTTGGTGCCTAGGAGTGAAGAATCGCTCTGGGAAGTTGCATTAACTCCTTCAGGCCTGAGGAAGCCATTTAGTCAATTATTGTTTCTGGGAACTAAATAATACCCTTGTCACCTGAAAGATTTAAAATAGCCTTTGTAAGTGGCTCCTTAGTCTCTGAAAAAAACATGACTCATTCTTTCATTGTAATCTGAAAGAAATCCAAGTATCAGAAGACTCTGGGAAATGGACTTAAGTTATCCTTCTAAACATCGATACTAGAGCTTTTAAATATTAGGAAACCAATCATGATATGGGTGAAAAGTTGATGTTGGAGCCAGTGTATTAGGATGTGGATGAATGGGCAAGGGGTGGATTGGCAGTCCTTTCTAGAATATTCCTTGGAAGATTCCTGTTGGTGGCATTGAGTCTTGTGCTCCAGTTGAATTTTGTATACCAGGATTGTCTTATTCTTTTGCCCACTCTGACCCGTGCATTTCTGATTGCCTCATGTTTACACATGACCTGATAACATTTCTTTTGCCAGCTTTACTGAGTGTTGCTTCCCCTGTAGCAGTCTTTGGATCCATCTTCTGCAGTGAAAGGAGACTAAGGGTATTAGAACAAGTCTTGCGTTAGTGCTGGGAGATAGATTGCATTCCTATACCTCTTAAAACCGACGTTCTTGACAATATAAAATGGGGCTGTGGAGGGTGAAGTTGTCCAAGTCTGGGTCAGCCATTGCCTTTCATTGACCTCGGTGGATGCCACTTAATGGAAAAATATGATCAGGGTTCACCCTATGGAATCATTGCTTAATAGTGTAGATGACTCATTGGAACTAGTATGTTAGAAAATCACTTCCAGATGTGTCACAGAAACTTTTCCAAAAGGGAGAAGTAAACTCTGGAAAACTGAGTTAGTTTTCCTTTTGATTTTTATGATCTTAGTGCCAGAATTAAATCTTCCTGTATACAGTCAGTCAACATAGAGTACGATTCTGTTCACTTACTGTGAGATTGGAACACATGCAAGTGAGGGGCTGCCTTCAGCCCGCCTCCTTCTCCTGTATTAACTTCAATCCTCTGGTCTCCCATCTTCTCCCAGTGATGAAGGGTCTGGAAACCTTGCCTAGTCCCTCCATATGAATGAGGTATGAGCCTCATTTGTTATCATTATTAGCAAATATCTATGGAACATTCCTATGTGAAGGCTCACTGCTAGGTCCTGTAAAGGGTGGAAAAAATATGTAGTTGGAGAACAGAAGTACCGGTGATACAGCAAAGTGACTGAGAATGTGAGCTGTGGTATCAGCATCTGAGTTGAAATGCCACTGTCTGGTTGGAGAATGTTGGGAAAGTTACTTCACTTTCTAAAGAAGTCTCAGTTTCTTGGTCTGTAAAATGGGACAGACAGTGATAATAATATCTACTTTGTGAGGTAAGTGTGAGACCTCAATGACATAATTCATGGTAAATGCTGGCGTCAGCTACATAAGCATTAGCTATCATTATTCATCTACTTTGCTCCCACGGGTAGTTTGGGTGTATTCGTGAATGAAAGAACATGAAATGTGAGCTGTTGACTGATGCCCTTCAAGAAGCAACCAGTGTACAGTTCTGTGAGTTGCTCTTTAAGCTGATCTCACTCCAGCAGAGAACTCGCTGGCCGGTCCTATTCAGCAAGTTTTGAGTTGGGCTGTCTGAGAAGGGATAATGGGTTGTCATCTCCTCCGAGGCACACGATGACAGATCTTATAGATGCAATAGTCAGAGGAAAGTATTCATAAATAGCCCAGCCTGGAGCCCTTGCAGAAACCAAGCCCACTTCAACAAGGTGCCACTGGTAAAAAAAAATCTCAGGATTTCCAGCCTACTTATTTTTTCACAACTTTACCTGTCATCATACTGCATTTGAGCAGTTTTTGATTGAATATGTATTCTTCCCCCAGATCTTAAGCCAATATGTGTTTCTGTACTAGAATACAATCAAAACATAAATATTTTTATTCTATTTATTTGTCTGTTTTGGGTCTTAGTCACAGCTTGCAAGCCCTTAGTTACAGCAGGTGGAATCTAGCTCCCCTACCAGGGATCAACCCCCCCCCCCACCATACACACACACACACACATATTGGGAGCACGGAGTCTCAGCCACTGGACCAGCAGGGAAGTCCCCAAAACATTTTTAAAACTTGAAAACTGCATCAGAAGAGGAAAAGATCATACTCATGACCGTTTGGTAGAAATGGATGTCTCGGGGACTTCCCTGGAGATCCAGTGGTTAAGAATCCAAGCTTCCACTGCAGGGGACTTGGGTTTGATCCCTGGTTGGGGAACTAAGATCCCACATGTTGAGTGATGCTGCCAAAAAATGTTGAAAAAATTGATGTCTCTACTTTTTCTGAAGAATTAAAAATGGTTAAGAATTTGTGAGACTGCCACTGAAACTACTGTAGTGGTTAAGAGTGTTCATGCCAGAGTTAAACAGTCCTGGCTTTGACCCTGAATGAATGAGTTTTCTATTGCTGCATAGCAAATGACCACAAACTCAGCAGCTTAAAATAACACACACTTCTTATTTCGGTTTCTCTGGGTCAGAAGTATGGGCAGGTCACAGCTAGAGTCTACTCAGGGTTTCACATGTGTTGACAGGACTGTGTTCCTGTCTGGAAGCTTAGAGGCCTTTTCCAAGCTCCTTTAAGTTGGCACAGTTCAGTTCCTTGTGGTTGTAGGACTGACTGGACCCATTTTCTTGCTGGCTGACAGCTGGGGGTGGCTGTCAGTTCCTAGAGGAGAGCTTCAAGTCTAGCCCTGTGGACCACTCATAATATTTCTGTCTGCTTCTTTAAGGCCAGTGGGTGAATCTCCCTCTCCAAGAAGGGCCTGGTTCCTCTCCTATGGTTCATCTGATTAGGCCAGGCCCACCCAAAATAATCTCCCTTTTGGTGACCTCAGAGTCAATTTATTAGTCACCTAATCAGGGGAATGATAGCTCATAATATTCACAGGTATGGCTTACAATCAAGGGGAGGGAATTATATAGGGTGAGTAGGCTGGGGCCAAATATCTTAGGAGGCATCATAGAATTCTGCCTACCATTCCTGTCCCACCTCCCTTAGTTTCAATTTTTCCCATTGATAAAATGTGAGTCATGATAGTATTTTCTATCCCACAGGATTATTGTGAGAATAAAATGAGATAACACATGTAATGCATTTAGCACAGCACCTGGTACTTAGCTAGCTTTCAATAAATGTTAGAATTGTGGTAGAGATGAGCTATTTTTTTTCCTCTCCTCTTAGTTTTCTTTACCCCCATCCATTCCATAATGTGATGACTTTGAAGGTAGAGCATGTGCTGCTGCTGCTGCTGCTGCTGCTAAGTTGCTTCAGTTGTGTCCGACCCTTCACAACCCCATGGACTGCAGCCTACCAGGCTCCTCCGCCCATGGGATTTTCCAGGCAAGAGTACTGGAGTGGGGTGCCATTACCTTCTCCAAGAGCATGTGAGCAACAAGCTAAAG
>SJXQ01003556.1:75891-142872 GCA_006408695.1 Aepyceros melampus
TTTTTTTTTTAACCCCTAATGATTTAATTACCAAAAAAAGGGATTTCATAAGAAGAAAGATGAAATTTCTAAGCCAGTTGTTTTGGAATGTGTAGGTGAAGGGAGGCTTCCTACAGATATCCTTCTGTTGCAGGAAGGGGAACCCCTTCCAGGGCCCGAAACTGGGCTCTTGTCTAACACTCAGAAGTGAATTGTCCCAGGAGACACATGTGCTGACAAAGCAAGAGATTTTATTGGGAAAGGGCACCTGGGTGGAGGGTGGAGAGCAGTAGGGTAAGGGAACCCAGGAGAAAAGCTCTGCCACGTGGCTCGCAGTCTCGGGTTTTATGGTGATGGGATTAGTTTCCATGTGGTCTTGGCCAATCATTCTAATTCAGAGTCTTTCCTGGTGGCGCACGCATTGCTCAGCCAAGATGGATGCCAGAGAGAAGGATTCTGGAAGGTGGTCGGACGGGTGGTGTCTCCTTTTGACCTTTCCCGAACTCTTCTGGTTGGTGTAGGTTTATTAGTTCCCTGTTCCTTACCAGGACCTCCTGTCGTAAAACAACTCATGCAGATGGTTACTGTGGTGCCTGGCCAGGGTGGGCAGTTTTAATCAGCATGCTTCCCCTAACACTTCCAGTTTGGTTCTTTGCTAAATGAATGCGTGTATAGTACTTGATTCATGCCCTGGGGTATGAGGTATGTTTCTGTGTTAGGGGGAAAGTTTCAGATATTTGTCTTCTTATGAAAGAATGGTTTAGTGGATCAGTTATTTATAATTGAGAATATCTTTGATAACAAATGCTTACTTTGTAGAGCAGGAAATAATCAATTTACTGGATCTGCAGTGGGTTAACCTTTAGTCTTAGATATTCAACAGTTTAGCCTCACAGTTGTCCTGAAATTTAGACTTCATGTGTTCACATTCCAGGTGATTTGAGTGTTTCCAGGATCCCCAGAAGAAAATGAATATGTGGTGCTTCTTCTGATTGATTGCCTGTAGAAACTCATTAAACTTCAAAAATGCTTGGAAAATAAATTCTCACATGACAAAGAGTTGTTTAGAAGCTCCATTTTGCTGACAGGAGTAGGGAGGTGGGGAGGGAGGAGGAGGGAGAAAAGAAATGAAGGGCAGAGATACACAAAAGGCAAAATGCCTGCAATTTACAGAGGATGTTGCTTGAATAGTTTGATTCTTCAAGAAGGAACTGAGCTTGGGTGTCACTTTTCACAATGAGGAGTTAAACAGTCCATTCCATTCAGTAGTAACGAATCTGTGTGTTTATCTTCCATTTGAGAAGTTTGAGTGTATATAGTCATGAAATCTAGTCACCAGCCTGAGAAAGAGTGGCATGAAATGTCTGCTTGGTGGAACTGGTGGACCTTAAAAGTCTTACGGATCCCATGTCCCCACCACCCTGTGCATCCCCATTGGGCTCACCTACCACCCGCAGCATGAGTTCCCTTTCTGGGACTCTCACTAGCACACCAGTGTCCTACAGCACTAGCTGCCTAGGGAGAAGCCAAGCTGAGGGAGGAGACGTGAATTGTTACCTCATAGAAATGACCTCAGTTCTTGTTTCTTTTCCCATAAAAAGGAAGTCTAAAAAGAAGCATGAGGATTCCCATCTCCTCTATACTTTACACTGTCTGTCTACCCTCTAAACTTTTTACCTGTGCTTTCTTCAAAAAATAAAGTTGATGAAGAACCTTTGTGTATCAGAGGACACTATCAGGAGAAAAAGAAAGCAACCCACAGAATACCCGATAAAGGATTAATATCTAGACTATAGGAAGAACTCCTACAACTCAACACCAAAAAAACAAACAGCTTGATTAAAAAACGGACCAGGAACTTTAGTAGACATTTCTCCAAAGAAAATAAACAAATGGCCAATAAGCACATGTAAATCAAAACCACAGTGAGATACATCTTCACACCTACTAAGGTGGCTGTTGTCAAAGAAATGGAAAATAACAGATGTTGTAAAAGATGAGGAGAAATTGGAACCCTTGTGCAATGTTGGTGGGACTGTAAAATGGTGCAGCCACTGTGGAAAGTGGCTCGGCAGTTCCTCAGAAAGTTCAATATAGAATCACCATGTTGCAGGAAGGGAGACCCCCTTCCAGGGCCCAAAGCTGGGCTCTTGTCTAACACTCGGAAATGAATTATCTGAGGAGACACATGTGCTGACAAAGCAAGGGATTTTACTGGGAAAGGGCACCCAGGTTGGGTAAGGGAAGCAAGGAGAACTGCTCTGCCATATGGCTCAGTCTCAGGTTTTATAGTGATGGGATTAGTTTCCGGGTCATCTTTAGCCAATCATTTTGACTCAGAGTTCTTCCTTGTGGTGCATGCCTTGTTTAGCCAAGATGGCTGCCAGTGAGAAGGCTTCTGGGAGGTGGTTGGACATGTGGTTCTCCTTTTGACCTTTCCTGAACTCTTCTGGTTGGTGGTGGCTTATTAGTTCCGTGTTCCTTGCCAAGACCGCCTGTCATAAAACAACTCATGTAAATTGTTACTGTGGTGCCTGGCCAGGGTGGCTGGTTTCAGTCAGTGTGCTTCCCCTAACAACTACCCCCTGAGAGACTTCATACTCAAGATACTTCTTGGAAATTGGGGCGGAGGTTTCTTTCTTTTGTAACTTCTTCCTGTTGTGCATGGGCGTAGACCTGCCTAGCCGAGCAGAAATCTCTACCTGATCTAAGTCGAGGTATTCTTTGCCTGAAACCAGCATTCACCCTTGTAATAACAGCAGTTTAGCTTGAAACTGTTGGCTCCTCTCAGAGATGAAATAGACAGGGACCAAACAGGAGACCTAACAGGATGGTCATCACTGGTCCTGAGAAAAAGAAGGCAACATTTGGGGTGAAAGCTGCAGGGTTTGTGACTTTTTTATGATTAACTGGCGGTGAGGCCACAGAGCTGTGCTCCAGGAATCTTGTGTTCAGCCTGAAGTTACCATCCTCCACCTGGGTGGGGGCTTCAGTTCTGTAGAACTCAAAGAGATTGTTATGCATAATGTTTTTGAGTAGGAACCAGGACCCTGTCTGGAGGCTGTACCAACCTTTGATTGTTTCTCCTGTTTCTGTATCCCCTCCCTTCCCTGATTAGCAATTGTTTGAATCCACCCTTGGGAACTCAGGGAAGGTCAAGGAGGCTGAATGGAGCCTATATCCTACAGACAAGAAATGGAAAACACACAACAGATTTATACTCCAGAGCCCCACAGAGTCCTGCTCAGTTTTATTTCAGGGAACAGGGCAACTATGACTGTGAGAACTTCTGTCAAAATGGGGCACAAGACTGTCTCAGCTTGGAGAATAGATACGATTTGGAAGTATTCCTGAGTTCCAAGTCCTAGATCTGAGTCTTGTATGATTAAAATCTCAATCCCTTGGTCTGCCATTTTGGTATAACAGACCCAATTAGAAGTAGTTGAGGAGTGATAACTGGAATTTTAATAGACAAAATAAATCTCTCTTTTTTTTTTTTTGGAAGAATAGGCCTGAAACCCTTTCTGGACCTGGCACTTTGGGGAGGCTTGTAGCCAGGTAGCCAGTTGCCTAGTTTTATAAAAGGTAATAGCTGCCAACAGATATTGTTTTGAGAATGGTGGCATCCAAGCCTGACACGACTCAGAAAACTCAAGTGTTTAGTAATTCAGGGTCTAGTCTGAAATTATACCCGTAGAATCACCTAGTTATTTCCTTGGATGTCTGAACCATAGCTATTCTATTTTGACTTTTAATTGTAAAATTCTCCTTAATAGCCAAAGCAGATGTCACCATTAACGATGTTAGTGTTTCTCTAGGTATGAGAAGATGTAAGAATTGGAACTCACAAAGTCTTCTCCTGAAAAGATCTAACTACCTGAAGGCTTGTTCTGCCAGTTTTTTTTTTTCCAGAGCACAGAGTGTCTCATTCCCGATTTCCAACCCGAACTCCTTTCAAGGGTGTTGAAGATCAGCAGCTGCAGTGGCCATGATTAATCTTTGTAGAGGTAGTTGGCAAGTGTCAGTTCTTTAGTTGGCAGAGCCCCTTCTTGGTCATAAACTTGATCATGATTTTGAGGGGGTGCATATCATGACCATTTTATCCCATGGTGCTGAGAATCTCCATTCTCAGATTTGGCAAAGATTTTGTTGACAGGCCACTCAATGTGCTGGTACTGGACTAGGCCATAAAACAGTATCCAAAATTCTCTGGACCATCTGTCTTATTAGCCTTTTGGTCCAGGAAAACATTCCTTCTTGTTGCTTCTTCTCATATCTAGAGTTATACTGTTACCATCATCGATCTCATATGGGACTATATATTATTTTATCAGAGGCCTCAGTCACACATTTGGCAGTACAAGAAACAGCAATTTTGTAAAACAGGTGAAATACAAATAACATAGTCAGCAGTATTAGTAAACTCATAAGTAAGACTTAAGCTAAGAGCTTCCATTAGAAGTAGCCAGTATATTCCAGGTCATCTGACTTAGTCTACTCTGTATGAATCTTTGTCTTCCAGGGAAATTATATATTGGCACTGTCTATAAGGCACATAGCCTAGTTTTCTAGTGTTACTTGACTGATTTTCCTTAGTATGATTTAACTGTTTTCAACATAGAGGAGACTTTAAATCTAAATTACCATAGCCTGGTATTATCTATATAAATCTATCCCATAATTGTGGGAGATTTTATTTCCTTTGCTGAAACTTTGCTTGTTGTTCTGATTGAGCTTGAGCAATTGAAAAAACCTCAAATTTATGACCAGAGTCAGAGCAGGCATTATTAATTGGCCAGGTGAGGGGATCCATCTAGTATGAATATGACTATAAATTTTTTTTAAGTAAATTTTCTCAGGGCCAACTAGTTAGAGCCTTGAAGTAGAGAAATTTACCAAGGTAACCCAGAACTAGACACAGATAATTGGCCACAAACCGAACAATTGGATTGATTTTTAAAACTAGCATAGGATCAGGCCTATGATAGAAAAGCATTTGATTTATATGTAAAGGTCTAAGAAGTCAAGAAAACATTATAAATGATCATACGAATCAGGTCCAGTATCTTGGGCAAACCGTCTATCTCTGATGTCGTCTTCTCCTGGTGTAGTGTAGTTTTCCCTCTAAGTATCATTTTAAGGTGAGATCAGGTCAGCTGTCCTCTCTTTAGACCAGTCCAGTGTAGGGGCCTTTGGAAGTGGGAATTAATCTAAGAATCAATTTCCCTTCAATTTCACTGTGCAGTAGCCAGTTAGGAGTACCTGATAAAAAGGTCCTTTCATCCAGGTTGGAGACAGTCCTTTAAATTATGTCTTTTTCCAGTCCTGGTTGCAGCTCATAAGGCATCTGATCTTCATCCAAAGATAGATTATTGAGATAAGCTTCAGACTGTTGGTGGGAATGCAAACTAGTACAGCCACTATGGAGAACAGTGTGGAGATTACTTTAAAAATTGCAAATAGAACTGCCTTATGACCCAGCAATCCCAGAAAAATAAATGACTCAATCAAAAAATGGGCCAAAGAACTAAATAGACATTTCTCCAAAGAAGACATACGGATGGCTAACAAACACATGAAAAGATGCTCAACATCACTCATTATCAGAGAAATGCAAATCAAAACCACAATGAGGTACCATTTCACACCAGTCAGAATGGCTGCGATCCAAAAGTCAACAAGCAATAAATGCTGGAGAGGGTATGGCGAAAAGGGAACCCTCTTACACTGTTGGTGGGAATGCAAACTAGTACAGCCACTATGGAGAATAGTGTGGAGATTCCTTTAAAAACTGGAAATAGAACTGCCTTATGACCCAGCAATCACACTGTGGGCATACACACCAAGGAAACCAAAATTGAAAGAGACACATGTACCCCAATGTTCATCACAGCACTGTTTATAATAGCCAGGACATGGAAACAACCTAGATGTCCATCAGCAGATGAATGGATAAGAAAGCTGTGGTACATATACACAATGGAGTATTACTCAGCCATTAAAAAGAATACATTTGAATCAGTTCTAATGAGGTGGATGAAACTGGAGCTGGTTATATAGAGTGAAGTAAGCCAGAAAGAAAAACACCAATACAGCATACTAACACATATATATGGAATTTAGAAAGATGGTAGTGATAACCCTGTATGCGCGACAGCAAAAGAGACACAGATGTATAGAACGGACTTTTGGACTCTGAGGGAGAGTGTGGGATAATTTGGGGAATGGCACTGAAACATGTATACTATCATGTAAGAAATGAATCACCAGTCTATGCTCGATACAGGATACAGGATGCTTGGGGCTGGTGCACAGGGATGATCCAGAGAGATGATATAGGGTGGGAGGAGGGAGGGGGTCCAGGATTGAGAACTCATGAACAAAAATAAATAAATAAATAAATAAAAGAAGACACTTAAAGGGAAAAAAATCCCAGAGATGGGGGAGCCTGGGGACTCTGGGGTCGCACAGAGTTGAATATGACTGAATCAACTTAGCAGTAGCCACAGCATACTTACATTTATGGTGAAAAGTGCTAAAATTCATAAGGGGTGGGATGTTGGTGGGTGTTCAAGATTGGGAACTCATGTACACCCAAGATGGATTCATGTCAATGTATGGCAAAACCAATACAGTAATGTAAAGTAAAATAAAGTTAAAAAAAAAAAAAAAACCCAATACCCAGGCTGACCTCAAAACTAATTAAATCAGTATATCTGCAAAAAAAAAAAAAAAAAGCCTTTTGAGTAACTGGAGATCAAACCAGCTTGTCAGTTTGGGCCTACTAAGTCTAATTATAAGTTTACATAAGGCTGGAAAAGTTCCCCATAATCTGGAATCCAAATGTAGCAGTAGTTTGTAACTCCTAAAAATCCTCTCAATTGTCTTAAAGTCATAGGTAGGGGATGATTTCATATAGGTTTAACTCTAGAAAGTATTCTTCAAATCAATGACTGAAAAATATTTGGCTAGTTTAGGATTTCAGACAATAAATTATAAGGATTAGACACATTATACATATATCTTAAACAAGTCTCCATTTATCATTTGACTTTTTCACACCCAAAATATGAGTGTTGCATGGACTGTTATAGGGAATTAATAGTCTCTGTTCCTTTAAATTCTCAATGATGTGTTTTAACCCTTCCTTAACCTTGAGCTTTAATGGGTACTCTTTTGATATGAAAATCAGTGAGGGTCATTGAGCTTGATAATGACAGGAACAGCATTTTGTGCTCAACCCAAGTTTTTTTCATCTGCCCACACTTTCAGTTCAGTTCAGTTGCTCAGTCTTGTCCGACTCTTTGTGACCTCATGAATCACAGCACACCAGGCCTCCCTGTCCATCACCAATTCCCGGAGTACACTCAGACTCACGTCCACTGAGTTAGTGATGCCATCCAGCCACCTCATCCTCGGTCGTCCCCTTCTCCTCCTGCCCCCAATCCCTACCAGTATTAGAGTCTTTTCCAATGAGTCAGCTCTTCGCATGAGGTGACCAAAGTACTGGAGCTTCAGCTTTAGCATCATTCCTTCCAAAGAAATCCCAGGGTTGATCTCCTTCAGAAAGGACTGATTGGATCTCCTTGCAGTCCAAGGGACTCTCAAGAGTCTTCTCCAACACCACAGTTCAAAAGCATCAATTTTTTGGTGCTCAGCCTTCTTCACAGTCCAACTCTCACATCCGTACATGCCCACGCTTTAGGATTTACATCTTGGCCAATTAATGAGAGAGAAAGAGCAGGCTCCATGTTTATGAAAACAGAGGCCTGGACCTTGCTCAGTATATCCCTCCCCAGAAGGGGTGAAGGAGATTCTGGCACAGTCAAAAACTCATGAGAAAACAGCCAGAGTCCCACTTGCAGCTTAAAGGATGACTGAAATAATAGCATTTGGATCATCCAGACAGCCCCATTATGGGGCTGTGGATCAGGAGAAAAGCAAACCAGGGGCTCTAGTGAGCACAGAGAAAGTCGTCCTAATGTCCAAAAGAAAATTGAGTGATTGGACCCCCCACAGTTATTAATATCTAGGGTTCTTCAGGTGTCATTAGGATACGGGTTTGTGTGGGGACCCCCAGGCACCTTCAGTCCCAATTGTCTTAAGAGTCCAACACCTGGGGCTTACACCTCAGAGGAGTGTGTCTTCTCCAGTATGGTCCTTTGCAGACTGGACATGGAGTCAGGGGCAGTTTAGATGCTTGAGGGCAATCCCTCTTTAGATGTCCCTCCTTTCCGCAAGTCCATCCCTTTTCACCTGGGTTCCTTGGGCAGTTTTCCTCAGGCTGTTTCAGAACAGATCTAACAGCCATTGTTGAGGCTTCAGCCTATTGCCTGGTTCTTTTTTGCTCTTTTCCTCCTCATATTCTCTACCATAAAATGCCATCTAAGCCAGCTGCAACAGTTTTTTAAAAGACTGATTTGGTCCAAACTCCTGTTTCTCTAAGGTACACCAAATATCTGGAGCCAACTGAGTGACAAATCTATCTTTTAAGATCATTTCTCCTTCTGCACTTTCAGGATCAACATCAGGAAACTTGTGATGAGCCTCCCGTAGTCTATTTAGGAGTTTACCAGGAGTTTCCTTCTCTCCCTGTTCTAAGTCAGCCAACTTAGTATAAAGTCTTTGTGTGTGCTTGCTTGAGTCCTTCAAGAATACATCCAGCAAAGTGGCTATTATGGGAACTACTTGGCTCCCAGTAGGCAGGAGGGCTATTTTGTGTTCCCTCTCTCCCCTTATCTCAAGTCATTCGTCTCCAAAAGTAGTAGCTTCCCCCAAAACTCAAGCTCTCAAGTCAGGTCATTGTCTGTTCCAAGACATACATTATATGTTTTCAAGTAAGCTCATAAAGTTAGTCCCATAAAGGCTTCTATGTACTTTTTGAATCCTCTAATAAGTCTTGACTACAATTGATAATGTTTGAATTTCTACCAAGGCTGAGGCAACCCCTCCTGGAAGGGTGCCCTGACTCTCAGCTTGTTCAGTTGGGAGTCCCAGATGCAGGGTCAAAGCAAAAGAACAGGAGGGAGCTGAAGGTTTCACACCCAAATCTATACCCTTAGGACATAAGTCTGGCATGTCACACAAAGAGATAAAGAGCAACACATATGTCACTTCTACCCATTTCTCTTGTTTTCTATAGAACTGGTCTAACTGTAAAACAGTATTATAATTAAGACCCTTTGACCAACCAGTGTTCCCTATCTTCCAAAGTGTACCACGGCCATTCAGTATCACAGAAGAAGATCAGATGTGTCTTTTTAAACTCTGGGGATCTAACTTGTCTCATTTTTTTTTTTTTTAAATACATTTTAAAGGAGTGGTTCTGGAATTGCTAGCTCCCACCTGTAAGAGAGAAAAAAGCGGCATCCATAGCTGTGGGTTTTTTCCACCAGAAGCATCCTTCCCTGCTCTAGATGGGGATGTAGACAGATTCTCCATTGAAGCTTTCCTTCCCTGGTTGGACTTAGTCTGTCCCTTACTGATGCAGGCATCTTACTCATCCATCCCAGTTCTACCACTGAGGAGGGATGGAGATGCACCAGGGGTAGACCCGATGGCATTCCACATTGACTTAGTTCCATACCACCAAGACCTTTGTTTGATTTGCCTGTTTCTCTGATGCTACCCAGGGTGGAGCAGAGTAGCTTTTTGGAATGTTTCCCAAGCTAGGACTACTAGGGGAAGTATCTGTCTTCCATGGGCCTATGCACATTCCTGAGCACAGTTCTGACCTCAGTAGAAGCAGTGAGTCATAAAGAGATGAACATAAAGATGTCCCTTCTGAATGTCACCATGCCAGTATACGTGATAGCAAAAGAAGTTGTGGAGGGTTGGCCAGCAAGGAAAAAGTGATTTTTGTTCTCAAGTTACTAGGGTCAATCTTTCCAGTTCATTCCAACACATTCCACAAAAGGAATATCTAGGCAGTTGAGACAAAAGCCACTGGAAAGACTTCTCTGGTCCACCAAGAGCTAGCGCTACCAAAGGAAGAAGCTCATTGCACTTCCAATCTGACCAAATCCTGCAATTCCCCATCTGTGTCCTCAGAAACCTCATGGTCACTAGCAGTGCTTCTATCCACAGAGATCAGAGGCAGAGCCATGACAAAGATTCACTTTCAGGTTGCAGGCTCTGTGGCAGGCAGCCAAGAGAATGACCTCTAGCCTAAGAGACAGTCCTGGAGCTAAAGCTCTGCCTCACTCCCAAATGTGCTCTTGTAAGTTTTCACTCCTTGCAAGGCTAGACGCTTCCATACTTAGTGTCTAAGTAAAAGTAAATAGCAACAGCATGGATCCCAAGTCCCTTGAAGTCTATGATCTGACAGATTAGATTAGCAATTCTAATTCCCAGTGCAATTACAAAATGGTCAAAGAGACCAGGAAAAGATGACCAAAAAAGGAAAGTTCAGTCCACATTTTTTGACCATGTCTGGCCACTCCCCTAGCAGGGACCTTGGGTGTCTCATGACATTGGCAGGTTGACATAAATTCCCAACAAGGTTCCCCTTTGGGGGGCTGCCTTCAGTCATTAAGAGGCACCTTGAAACCACAGAGCAGATCTCATCACTTGCTTCACGCAGCATGTGTCATTCATTCACAGAAGCATATCGTAGAGTTAGTAAAGTAAAGCAGAAAACATGTATACTGAGAAAGCAGAGAGGCTAGAAATCTTGAATGTTCTTGCATTGTCCTGAAGATCCCTGAAGATCCCTCAAGATGATAGCTTATGGTGAATGGAGTTGGATTCGTGATCTCCGAAGATTTAGCTTCAAGACCAGGGACCAGGCTTGATCACTCAAGAGCTTTTGTGTAGCAAAATTTTATTAAAGTAAGAAAAAGACAGAGAAAGCTTCTGACATAGACATCAGAAGAGGGATGGAGAGTGCCTGCCTCATTAGACTTAGTAAGGGTATTATATACTTTTTAAATTAATGATTACAATAAATCAAAAGAATGTCTCAAGGTTGTAAAGATCTTATTAGACCCACTCCCACAATATACATTTTAAGATAATAGGATTAGCCAAAAGATTTTCAGGAAGGAGAAACCTGTCCTCAAACAGGATACATTATTGTTATATAATCCTTACTAAGGAATGCAGAAAAAAACATTTGTCTTTTCCTCCTCCTTGAGAATTCCAGACCCCTATCTCCTCCTTGAGAGCCCCAGATCCCTTTTTCCTCCTCAGGGACCCCAGACTTCTTATCAACCTGCCTAGTAATTGACTCTCTCACTTACCTGCAATGTCCACCGCTATCAGAACTAGTGTTTTCTTTTGTGGGAGCTCTCAATGACCTTTTATATATTCCATAGACACGGAGTCTGCCTAGTGATTGTGTGGGTTTAATCTGCAGTTTGTACATGGCCTTCTTTAGCCACACTGCCCCTGGGTTTCAGTTGTGATATTATTTCCACCTCTACAGGTGGGTCGTCCACTGGGGTTTGCTCCTGAGGTTTCCCTGGAGGATTTGGGTTTGTCCCTGTGAGGGCCAGGTGTGGAGATGGTGAGACTCCTTGGTTCATAGGGGTTTTGACAGCACCAGGTACTCAGGGGAGTTGGCAGCTAGGGCAGCAGGAAATATAGCGCTCTAGAAGGGTATGGCAACCAGTAGTGGCCAATATGCTCCAGTATTTTTGTGTGGAAAATGCCTCTCCCTGACAGAGAAGCCTGGCAGGCCACAGTCTACAGGGCCACAGAGTTGGACATGACCTACGTGACCCTATGTGAATAGACACAGGACTCTTTTTGCCTGTGGCAGCTCTGCCCAGTGGGAGTTGAGCCTGAAGGTGGTGCAGCTGCTTGGCTTGCAGGGACCCTGGTGGTGCCAAGTATGCAGGGACATGGACTGCCTCTGCCTCTACCACAGAAGTTATGACCCTATCAGAGTCTTGTTTCCAGTCTCTTGTAGCTGGTGATCAGAAGGTATCTTTGGCCAGTCTTTCCCCAAAGCTTCACCCCCTAGAGGGCTCCCTTGCCTAAGGTCCTTCTCTGTTGTTCAGTGTATCAGGCACATAGAGGTGCCCCCCTCACTAGGGTCCTACTCTGTAGATTGGAACATCAGACACTGCAAGTAGGACCCTGGGTGAGGTCCTACTCTGTAGTTTGGCACATCAGTCACTTAAAGAAGCACCCTGGGTAGGGTCCTACTCTGTAGTTCGGTGCATCAGGCATTTGATGGGCCAGCCTCTCTATTGTTCAGCTGCCAGTGATGGCATGTTGGGTGAGAGAGGCTATGGTGATGGCTCCACCCGCTATGCATGACTCAGCAGTATCACTTTGCTTCCATGGCTGCCTGGCTTTCCTTCACAGGCATTTCCCACCACGATCTCCTCCCTCACATCCCCTCAATCTTCTTGCCACAGTCAACAGCAGCCCTCACCCTGGGATTGCTCCACAATCCCTAAACTCCAGCTCCCAGCCACTGTGCCTCCCAGGGGACCTTCTTTCCTGTCCGGAGTATGTATGGCTGTGGCAAGGACTGTCTGATTCTCATTCCATTTAGGCTGCCACAGATCAGCTGTTTGACTCTCAGCCTTAAATGCCTCTCCTCTGTCAAGTCCAGCTCAAGCAGGGTTTATGACAGTGCAATGTGGTGGGAGAATGAGAAACAAGACACAAGAGTTCAGTGAAAGGTGAGGATCAATGGACCAGCACCGCTCCAAGGTGAAGATGTCAAAACTGAATCCATGCCACCTTTATTATATTCTCAGCCATGAAGAAAGGAATGTGCAGTGTGTTAAGCTATGACTCACGTGACCTTCAGGGCCAAAGAACAAAGTGATCATTAACCATTGAGTAACCAAGAAATAGTAATCAATAACAAATCAGTAGCTAAGATTAACATTCTTGTCTATAGATTTCCTCCAGATACATAAAACATGTGACTCTGAGACGCCAGTTGGAAAACAGTCTGAGGTCAGTTTTCTGACCTCAGGATCATATCTTGTTTTCAAGATTATGAACTGTTCCCTCTGGACCTGTTTCAAGAGTCTCATGCCTTAAAGCATCCAGTTTATCATTAATTATAAATTCCTTCTGCAGCCCTTGTGGGGGCCTGTTTTCTTCTATTCTTCCTATCTCTTACAATCCTCTGACTCAGATAACTGCCCCGATGTAGGGATCGGACCCTTGCTCCAGTTCCCCCACCTGCTGAGGGCAGGTCCAGTCCTACTAACACTCCTGTTTTTTCCCCTAGTTCCTTCATCCTACCAATTCTTTGTGGTTCTACATATTCTTTTCCACTGGTCAGGTACTCTTGTCCTCTCTCAGCTGGTGTTTTGCATGCACTTCTATGTCTAAAGGTGTATTCCTAAGGTATCCATGGAGAGAGACAAACTCCACATCCACCTACTGCTCCACCACCTTATTCTCCTCAAGTGGTTGTTTTTGCATATGTATTATATATATTAATCATTATATATATACTCTTTGTATGTATTACTTTTGACAAAATATTATTCTAGCAAATAGATGAGGAAAAAGTGGAAACTGACAGCTTTCATTTTCTTGGGCTCAAAAATGACTGCAGACATTGACTAAAGCCACAAAATTAAAAGACCCTTTTAATTGGAATTTAATTGGTCCTTGGAATAAAAGCTATGACAAATCTAGAAAGCATATTAAAAAATAGAGACATCACTTTGCCAACAAAGGTTTGTATAATCAGAGTTATTGTTTTTCCAATAGTCATATACGGATGTGAGAGTTGGACCATAAAGAAGGCTGAGCACCAAAGAATTTATGCCTTTGAATTGTAGTGCAGAAGATTCCTGAGAATCCCGTGAACAAAAAGGAGATCATACTAGTCAATCCTAAGGGAAATCAACCTTGAATACTTATCGTAAAGACTGATACTAAACCTGAAGTTGAAACTCCAATATTTCAGCCACCTAATGCAAAGACTGACTCACTGGAAAATACTCTGATGCTGGGAAAGATTGAGGGCAGGAGGAGAAGGGGGCAACAGAGGATGAGATGTTTAGATGATATCATTAATGCAATGGACATGAGTTTGAGCAAATTCCAGGAGATTATGGAGTACAGGGAAGCTTGATATGCTGCAATCCATGGGGTTGAAAAAGGTCTGACATGACTTAGCAACTGAATAACAATTGTTTCTTAGGTTTTCTAACAAGAAAATCATCATTCTATTATCAGAACACATTGAATTCATTGAGATAGAGTGAGATTGGAAAAGGGACAGGTAGATGTACCTGAATTTTCTTTTTAAGTTACTAAGTTGTGTCCAACTCTCTTGTGACCTAATGGACTGTAGCCCAAAAGGGTCCTTGTCCATGCGATTTCCCAGGCAAGAACACTGGAATGGTTTTCCACTTCCTTCTCCAGGAGATCTTCCTAACTCAGAGACTGAACTCATGTCTCTTGCATTGGCAGAAGATTCTTTACTACTGAACAACCAGGAAAGCAAATGAAACTTTTAGATATAGATATTTTTTTGTCTTCCTGAGAATTATTTTTCAGCAGTACATATTTTGAGGTTTGAATTTTAGACTTGAAGTGATAGTGAAAGAATTTGTTCTTTTAAGAGTTTCTGACTGTTCTAATTCAAGTGGTCTAGACAGCTGATATGAGTACCTGAACCATTTCACTCTTTTCTACAATATTTTCCTATCTCCACTAAAATCTCCACCACTTTGCTGGTTGTCTAACTTGTTAAGTACTCAGTTTCCAATTCTATTCATTCTTGACCTCTCACACTCACTGTAAATTTTTGTGTCTGCCTTCACCAAAATATGAGGTTTTATTCATTTTCTAAATTACTTCAAAAATCAAAACAGGAAGCATTCATGATTAATGTGATTTCTTTTCTGGGTTCCCAATATTTGAACTTCTTCATATCTAACCTCTCCAGCTATATTGTATCTTCTTTTCTAGTTGATCTGATACAGTGGAGACTTCTTTTTTTTTTAATCATCATACCACTTCTTATAATCTCCTTTACCCATTTCAACTTTTAATGTATTCTTCCACCTATCTAGAAGAGTGCTTTTGTGAGGACATTAGTTTGTTGAATTTTAAAAGTAGATTGTGTCCTTGGGAAAATGTGCTTCATTGGCTCATTTGGGGAGCAGATCAAAGTTTCAGTAGAGTGTTATGTGTGTGTCCTTGAGCACTTGAAAAGGAATGACGTTTCAGCTTATGTTTAGTCAAGTGCTCTAAGAATGTGAATTATTTCAAGTTAGTTAGCAGTGTTAGGTCATCTACATCTTCACTGGTTTTCTGCTCATTTATTCTATCAATTACTGAGAAAGACATTTGCAATTTCTAATTATAATAGCAGGTTTTTTTCCCTTTTGTATCTATCAGTTTTTCTCATGCTTTATTGTTGGATATATGCACAATTAAGATTGTTATGTCTTTTGAAAAACTGACCTTTTGATCAGTATGTAATGTCTCCTTCATTTCAGATATATTTTTTTTCTTCCCTGAGGATTACGTTTTCTGAAATTAATATAACTAATTCTGCTCTTTTTGGTTAGTGTCTACTTGATATAACTTTTTACATCTTTTTAAGCTGTCCAAGTTTTTAATTTGAAGTGCATGTTGTTAAAACAAAACCCTAGCCTAATAATGTTATCGGTTTATATGGCATTCATCAGTATCTCTCCTAAGTAAGTAAATAATTCTGTTTCTAACTACATACCTGTTTTGCTCTCAGTGTGAGATTAGTTGTTTTCCCTCTGACATCAGTTCTTTAATGGGTTAAAGGAGACCATTAATTTGTAATCTGCCCTTCTTTGTTGAGAAAGGAGTATGTCAAGGCTGTATATTGTCACCTGCTTATTTAACTTATATGCAGAGTACATCATGTGAAATGCCAGACTGGATGAAACATAAGCTGGAATCAAGATTGCCAGGAGAAATATCAATAACCTCAGATATGCAGAAGACACCACCCTTATGGCAGAAAGTGAAGAGGAACTAAAAAGCCTCTTGATGAAAATGAAAGAGGAGGGTAGAAAAGTTGGCTTAAAACTCAACATTCAAAAAACTAAGATCATGCCATCTGGTCCCATCACTTCATGGCAAACAGATGGGGGAACAATGGAAACAATGACAGACTTTATTTTCTTGGGCTCAAAAATTACTGCAGATGGTGACTGCAGCCATGAAATTAAAGACACTTGCTCCTTGGAAGAAAAGCTATGATCACCCTAGACAGCATATTAAAAAGCAGAGATACTACTTTGCCAACAACATCTGTTAAAAAGTCAAAGCTATGGTTTTTCCAGTAGTCATGTATGGATATAAAAGTTGAACTATAAAGAAAGCTGAGCACTGAAGAATCGATGCTTTTGAACTGTAGTGTTGGAGAAGACTCTTGAGAGTCTTTTGGACTGCAAAGAGGTCCCATCAGTCCATCCTAAAGGAAATCAGTCCTGAATACTCATTGGAAGGACTGATGCTAAAGCTGAAGCCCAATACTTTGGCCACCTCATGAGAAGAGCTGACTCATTGGAAAAGACCCTGATGCTGGGAAAGATTGAAGGCAGGAGGAGAGGGGGATGACGAAGACTGAAATGGTTGGCTGGCATCACCGACTTGATGGACATGAGTTTGAGCAAGCTCTGGGAATTGTTGATGGTCAGGGAAAACTGGTGTGCTGCAGTCCATGGGGTCACAAAGAGTCAGACACAACTGAGTGACTGAACTGAACTGAACAGTAAAGGTCAAGTGATGAGACTTTTCTAGCTTTCTAATAGCTTTTCTAGCTTTCTAATAGCTCTGAGTTATAAAACCTTTAAATGTATGTGTGTATGTGTAATTTGTGTTGCTTTGTCTCTCTAGCTGGGTACTTTAGTACAATGTTGATTAGATATGATAATAGTGAACATTTTTATCTTTGGTTCAGAGAGTAAAATTTAATTTTTTCATGATTATTTTGTTAGCTTTTTGTAGGTTTCCTTCATTAGATTTCAGAAATTCTATGTAATCATAATTTGCTGTTAGTATCTTTAATAAATATATAGTATCAATAATAAATCATTAGCCTACTTCTATTGAGATGATCATATGACATTTTTATTTTATCCTTTATACACTTCTTAAAGGCTATACTCCATTTATAATTATTGCAAAGTATTGGCTATGTTCCTTGTGTTGTACAGTATATCTCTGTAGCCTATCTTACAGCCAATAATTTATATATTTCAACTACACATCTCTATGTTGTCCCTTCATAAAACTAGTGATAAGCACTAGTTTTTTTCACTATATCTGTTAGTCTGCTTTTTTTTTGTTATATTCAGCAGTTTTTTTCTTTTTTTATATATTTCACATAAATGATATAATAAAGTATTTATCTTTCTCTGTCTGACATTTCACTTAGTATGTCTTCCAAGTCCATCTATGTGCCTGCAAATGGCATCGTACTGCTGTTTTTTTGGCTGAGCAGTATTCCATTGTGTACATATACCACATCTTCTTTATCCATTCATCTTTAATGGACAGTTATTTTTTTTCTCTCCATATCATGGCAGTTGTAATTAAAGTTACTGTGAACATTGGGGTGTGTGGATCTTTTCAAAGTAGAGCTTTTGTTTTGTTTTTCAAGTGTTTACTGAGGCGTAGAATTGCTGTATCATATGGTAGTTCTATTTTTAGTTTTTTGAGAAACTCCATACTGTTATCAAACTTTCAAACATCACAGTGAATCAGTTATGTATATATACATATTTCTATTCTTTCTTACATTTTTTCCCATGTAAGTCATTAGAGTTTTGAATAGAGTTCCCTGTGCTATGTAGTAGGTTCTTTGTAGTTATCTCTCTCAATTTATCTTTCTTCCTTTTTCCATTGGTAAGCATACTTTTTTCCAACATATGTGACTCTTTGTCTTATGAATAAGCTCATTTGTACCTTTTCTTAACAAATTTCACATATAAGCAATATTATATGATATTTATATTTCTCTGACTTGCTTCACTCAGTATGATCATTACTTCATTATTTTTTATGGCTGAATAGTATTCTTTTGTACATATTTACCATATCTTTATCCATTAATACACTGTTGAATAGCTAGGTTGCTTCCATGTCTTGGCTATTGTAAATAGTGCTACAGTGAACATTGGGGTGCATGTGTCTTTGCAAATTATGGTTTTCTCTGGATATATGCCCAGAAGTAGGATTGCTGAATTATATAGTAGCTGTTCTTAATAGTGGTGTACCAATTTGCATTCTTTTTTAAATCAATTTTGATCACTTAATTTGCTAGAATAGTCAAATAACTTATATTCTTAGAATTAAAGAAGTTAACTGTGATGCATTATACATCTATAGAATATTTTGAATCTATTATATATTCTTTTAATAATTTATCTTAATAAAACTAATGTTATGGTTTTTTACAGAACTTTACTTACTAATGTATTTTCAAGTTTTTGAATCTAACTTATTCTAGCTTAATAAAATGAATGGCAAAGTTTTATCATTTTGTACTGTCTACAAGGAGTTTGTGTAATCAATTTTAGTTTTTTGTTTGTTTTTTTTTTCCCTTTAGATGTTTGGTAAACTTCAATGATGTAATGTTTTTAATATGGACTTTTTGTGGAAAGGGCTTTTATTAAATAATGCAACCTAATAAAGCTAGAAATAAAATCATTTATATTATGTTTTTAATGTATTTTGTGTTCTTTTATCTAAAAAGTGTGCTTATTTAATTTAATTTCCATTTCATTGAGAATATTTATTCATATTTAATATTTCATATATTTCAATATTATATTTTACAGTTTTCTGTTTATTGCTTGAGTATTGAATAACTAGGGTATTTTTTCCCTGAATTTTTAAAATTTCTGCTTTTCTTGATTATACTTTCCAGGTTATATCAATTTTATTAATGTCTTCAAATGAACAGCTTTTGGCTTGATTAATATTTGTATTATATGTTTATTCTATAGTTTATTATTTTATGTTCATCATCATATCATATAGTCTAATTCTGTTGGGTTTTGATATCAATATACAGGTTACTGGTCTTCAGACATTATTTTTTGTATAATGAATTCAAGGATATATATTTCCCTCTATTTCATTTGGAGCATTACATATATTTACTAAAACATGTTTTCACTATCATTCAGTTCAAAGTATTTTCTAACTCTGATTATTATTGATTCCTTATATGTGGCTCATTTATGTGTATATTGCTTTATTATTGTTGCTGTCCAGTTGCTAAGTCCTGTCTGACTCTTTGCAAGCTCATAGACTGCAGCGCATTTGGCTCTCATGTCCTATACTATCTCCCTGAGTTTTCTCAGATTTAAGTCCAATGGGCTGGTGATGTTATCTAACCATCTCATCCTGTGCCACCCTTTTCTCCTCTTGCCCTCAGTCTTTCCCAGAATCAGGCTCTTTTCCAATGAGTCCGCTCTTCACATCAGGTAGCCAAAGTATTGGAGCTTCACCTTCAGTATCAGTCCTTCCAGTGAATATTCAAGGTTGACTGGTTTGATCTCCTTGCAGTCCAGTGGACTCTCAAGGTCTTCTTCAGCACCACAGTTCGAAAGCATCAATTCTTCAGTGCTCTGCCTTCTTTATGGTCCACCTCTCACATACATACATGACTACTGGGAAAACCATAATTTTGTCTATGTGGTCCTTTGTCGGGAAAGTGATGTTTCTGCTTTGCAATACTCTGTCTAGGTCTGTCATAGCTTTCCTTTCAAGGAGCAAGCGTCTTTTAATTTCATGGCCACAGACACTGTCAGCAGTGATTTTGGAACCCAAGAAAAGAAAATCTGTCACTGCTTCCACTTTTCCCTGTTCTATTTCCCATGACGTGATGGGACCGGATGTCATGATCTTAGTTTTTTGAATTTTGAGTTTTAAGTCAGCTTTTTTTACTCTCTTCTTTCACTTTGGAGAGGCTCTTTTGTTCCTCCTCGCCTTTCTGCCATTAGAGTGGTATAATCTGCATATCTGAAATGTTTGATATTTCTTCTTGCAGTCCTGATCCAGCTTGTGATCCATCCAGCCATGCATTTTGCAAGATGTGCTCTGGATAGAAGTTAAATAAAGAGGATAATAGTATGCAGCCTTGACGTACTCCTTTCCCAGTTTGGAACCAGTTGTTCCATGTCCAGTTCTCACTGTTGCTTCTTGACTTCCATAAAGGTTTCTCAGGAGACAGGTAAGGTGGTCTGGTAATCTCATTTCTTTAAGAATGAATTTTCCACTCGTTGCTGTGATCCACAAAGGCTTTAATGAAATCAATGAAGCAGAAGCAGGTGTTTTTCTGGAAATCCTTTGTTTTCTCTGTGATCCAGTGAATATTGGCATTTTGATCTCTGATTTCTCTGCCTTTTCTAAATTCTTCTTATACACCTGGAAGTATATTGCTTTATTTCTTAATATTTAGGGTTTTTTTTTTTTTTTGGTCTGTATTCTGTATTTCTAGAGTACAGAGATACAATTCTCTGTATTTAATCCTTTGAAATTTGATGAGTTTAGGTTTACATAATTCATTTGAATTTAGAATCCCTGTGAGTAAGAGTTGCTTTTTTAGTTTGTTCTGCAATTACTTTATGTAGTGTTTTCCAAATGGTGGTTCAGTAAAAACTTGGTTAAATTATCGAAATATCCCATCTCTTTACAGAATATTTTGAAAACTTTTCCATAAATTACCAAAATGTGCTGAAATCTAATACATCACCATTGACTTTCTATTTTTTCTGATCTATAAAACCTTGCTTTGTATAGTTTATATGTTTACAGAAGTATACAAATTTAAATTGCCATTAACTTTTTTGCCAAAAAATTTCATCATATTTTATTTTTATAAAGTGTACTTCATAATGTCATCTAATGATTTTGTCTTAGCATTTCATTTTTCTATTATTAATATATTTTATAAGGTATTTCTGTATAACTTACTGCACACTTTTACTTTCAAACATTTTCTGCTCTTATTTTTGTGTTTCCTTTTAAGCATCAAAATGTGCTTATTTTTAATATAAGCTGAATAAATATTCTTTGAACTGGAATTTTTAAAATACATTTATTGTAATTACTTATTTAGTTTAAATCTATAATCTTTCTCTCACCTCTTCTGTAATCTTTTTATCCCTCCTTACTTGACTGCTTTGGTCTAGACAAGGTTTTGCATTTTCAGTCATTTCTAGTTTCCTTCTTTATTGGTTATGTATATTCTTTTAATTTTATTCTATTTTAATGGTGATATTAGATATTATATGTTCTTTCTCTTCGTTATTTGATTTCTACATAAAGTATGAGTTTTACTATTTCAGATGGCCTAAGGCACTTAGAATAATATTTCTCTTATTTCTTCTTTCTTGGTGAACAATTTCCGTTTACTTTTATTTAGATTTTAAAATCATCAGATATTATTGCTACTTCATATAGCAAATTATTGTTTATATTTGCTTATATTTGTTGTTTTTTTGCTTTTAAGTTGTTTATGTATGGCCTTGCTTACATTTTTTTTTGCCAGTAATACTATTAAAGATCTATTTCAGTTTATGTGTGCTTAATATATCCTCTGTTAATTTTTTTCTATATTTAATTTGAAAGATAGTTTCACTTGATGTAGATGTCTAGCCTGGTAGTTATTTTCTCTCAGGACTTCAATAATATCATATTTTATCTTCAGGGTGCTATTATATTGGTGCTATTATTGGTGCTATTATTTTGGTGCTATTATCAGAATTACTTTTCCTCCTTTGAAGGTCTTGTGTCAGTAGATCCTCCCTTGGTGCTTATATTTTCCTCTTTGTCTTTGGTTTTAGCAGTTTTACTCTGATGGATCTGACAGTGGTTTTCTTTAAGTTTATCCTACCTAATATTTGTAGAACTCTTAATTTTCTGTATTTTTATCTCTTATCAGTTTAGAAAAAGTTTTTGGCCATCCTACCTTCTCATACAGTATATTCCTCATAGCTCCATTTTTCCTTGGGGACTCCATTCACATTTATGTCAGAAATTTCATTAAGATTTGTTATATGTATTATGGTCTTGTCAGTATGTCTTGAACTTTATTCTTTACATCTGATATTTTCCAGTTGGGTATTTTCTTTTGATTCAATGATCCTCTCTTTTTTGCCTAATTTGCTGCAAAATCTTCTTGCATTTTTATTATTATGTATTTATTTGTTTGCTGCACTGGGTCTTCCTTGCTTTGTTCAGGCTTTCTCCAGTTGAAGAGAATGGGGGCTACTCTTGTTTGTGGTACAAGGACTTCTCATTGCAGAGGTTTCACCTGTTGAGGAGCACAGACGCTAGAGTGCAGACTCAGTAGTTGTGGCTCATGAGATTAGTTGCCCAGTGACATGTGTAATCGTCCCAGACCAAGGACCAAACCCACGCTTCTTGGATTGACAAATTCTCTCCACTGCACCACCAGGGATGTCCTCGTCTAGCATTTTTTTTTTTTTTTGAATGCTCATTGTTACAGTCTTCAGTTTCATACATTTTCATTTATTTTTTATAGTTTCCACATTTTTGAGTCAAAATATCCCTCTTGTTGTCTATTTTTCTCTGATAACTACAATTTTGAGATCACCTCTGTGTTAGATTTACCATTTATTCCCTTTTACTCATTTTATTATGTCTTCGGGCATTCCGGTCTTTTAAAAAGAATATTATGGCCATTTTATATGACAACAAATTAGATAAATATATATTTATTATTGGTCCTACAAATGCTACTAAGTTCCTTTTAAAAATATTATACCACATTGTTAGAACAGGAGCAGATTAATGTTGAAATTGAGTCTGGTCAAACTGTTATTTAGCCTTTCATGAAACCTTGTCTATTTCCAATTTGGTCTTATGTGCGCTTTGTGTGTGTGTGTGTGTGTGTGTGTGTGTGTGTGGTGTGTGAAAGAGTTTATCAAGACTTCTAATACAAGACGACCTCTGAAACACTTTTTTCCCCACATTGGTATGAAAGTCTTGACAGCTCTCATCAACTTCCCAGCATTTTTAGCTATCCTTTTCTCTAGTGTTAAGTCTTTCATAGTGGCACCTCTTAGAAATCAAGATGTGGCTTGATTTTAAAATTGCCTTAAACTATTGGGCTTACTTCAAAATGCTTTCTTCCACTCTAACATATTAGTCCTTCATGGCTTGGCTTCACATATAGCCCAGAAACTCAAATTTTGTCTTCCTGCTTCGTGAGATTTTGGAAAGTTAACCAATATTTACCAGCTACAGCTATCACTTTCTACTTCATTATTCACTTATCCTTTGGTTGCTACTTTCAAAAATTGTAAATGTTTGGTGTGGGAAAGCATTGAATAGTTTGCATCTGTTTCAATATTCTTTTCTTCTTTTTGTGATTCTCACCCCTTAAACTGTGGATGTTTTTGTGTACCTCTGATACCTTCAAAAACATGCATTTTGCATTTTATAGAATTAGGAGCTGATGTGCAAAAAGCTAATCTCTCACTATTCCATCATAACAAATACTGCTATTTTCTTATTATTTTTCAATCAATTTTATGTATTGATTTCTATGTGTGCTGCTTGATATTTATAATTTTATAGTATTTACATCACAGTCTTTCATACATTTTACTTATTTTTTTTATTTACATTCCTCAAAATGTAATACAGGAATTGTACCTCAAAAAAATCAATTGCCTTGACTATTAAATCAAATCAAGTCAATAATGAAATTGTTATGGTAACAGAGTTGTTTTGTTTTGTTTTGTTTTTGGGTAAAGCTAGTTACATCAATCCAAAATTTTTTGTTTCTTTTCATATTTTGGGGGAAAAAACTTCATATGTTTTTCATACTAAAGAGTAAAACTTTTGTGCCATATATCGTTCAGGAGCATAGTCAAATTTGCCCATGCTGCTATGCATCTCAGAAAAAGCAGAAATGAACAAACAGGAAGTTTTATCTTCTGTTTTCTTCTAGTTAGAAGGTATGCTTATTGGCAAACTTTGTCAAAGGATGGAGACAAAAGAAAGAATACAGTTTCTGTTTTTGTTATTCTAGTGTCCATGTGACTAGAGGGTATGATGCTATAATACCAGAAAGTGAAACTACCTTTCTAGTTGATAAAGAAAAGGGGAGGAAAAATAATACTAACATTGCAATACCCTAAAGGGAGTTTACCAAGCAGGGAAGAAATTTTATGCTTGTACTTTTATAATATCTTCCCTTTGTGTTTTTTATTTCATCTCAGAGCTAATCTGTTTGGGCAGGTTTATTCCGTGAGGAGCAACTTAGAAGTATTCCACAGAGGCTGAAATGTAAAAAAAAAAAAAAAAAAAGCACAGAACCAGGAGAGTTCTGTGGGCTCCTATTACATCCTTTTTAATGATCATTATACTTTTGTTTAGTTGATAAATCCTGTCTGACTCTTCTGTGGTCCCATGGACCATAGACTGCCAGGCTCCTTTATCCGTGGGATTCCAGGTAAGAATACTGGAGTGGGTTGCATTTCCTTCTTATGGATCTTCTCGACCCAGGGATTGAACCCAGGTCTTCTGCTTAACAGCAGATCCTTTACCACTGTCACCTGGGAAGACCTTATTACTGATTAAATTATGTTTCATAGCATGTTATTGTGGCTAATTGAGATAAAATTGTACTCTTTGGCAAAGGGAAAATGATGGAGAATGATACAAAAATTCTACATGTAATTATGAATCACTGAGCAATGCTTAGGTAACAGACTCCAAAGAATCCATAGCCCAAACAAGATGCAGGTCTGGTCTCATAAGGTGAAAGGGAACTTTGTGAAGACAAGTAGATTTGAAGGGTGAAGAGTGATTAGTGAAAGAAGGGAGGATGAACAAAAAGATTAAATGAAAGTAATACTGATGTGGCTGTGCCAGATTGTTAATACTGCCTTTGAAACTGAAATCTGATTCTCACAAGAGTGGCAGATGTTGCAGCTTTGGCCAATTAAGGGACAAAAAGAAAAAAATAGTAATTTTATGCTCTGCTAGCTGAATAACAGGTAC
The DNA here is from genome assembly GCA_006408695.1 of Aepyceros melampus. Taxonomy (NCBI): domain Eukaryota; kingdom Metazoa; phylum Chordata; class Mammalia; order Artiodactyla; family Bovidae; genus Aepyceros; species Aepyceros melampus. The sequence continues at coordinate 100,834 of SJXQ01003556.1, forward strand.
TTGAAAACCGATGAACTAGTCCAAAACAATCAAACATGAAAATAGTTTATTTTTAATTAAAAAAAAAAGAAGGAAGCAATAGCAAAAATATTCACATATACATTCATAAGAATTTATAGAATACAAATTACAGAAGACACTACTCTCTGGAAGTCAGAAAAAAGCCACCTTCATATAACTCATATTGCATAGTATTTATTTTATTACCATTTCAAATAAGTTATCTATTTATTATTTTATCTATTTATTATTTAAAGGTTGTTAATACCATTCTAGAAAGAACATTTTCATTTTATATAAATTTTCCAAAATTATTTGAGCTTTCAGAATAGTGATTTTAAATGATAAGTACACTTTCCTACTCATTTTTTATTGTGACAAAATATATGTGACATCATATTTTCCATTTCAACTGAAGTGTACAGTTCAGTGGTGTCAGATACACTCATACTATTGTGCTACCATATCATCATCTACTTGCAGAATTCTTCATATTTTAAGACTATAGCTCTCTACTCTTTAAACAATTCCCTATTCCCTTCTTCCTCAGCCCAGGAAGCCACTATTCTCCTTTCAATCTCTATGATTTTGATTGCTTTTATGGGAAAGACTAGAGATCTCTTCAAGAAAATTAGAGATACCAAGGGAACATTTCATGCAAAGATGGGCTCGATAAAGGACAGAAACGGTATGGACCTAACAGAAGCAGAAGATATTAAGAAGAAATGGCAAGAATACACAGAAGAACTGTAAACAAAAGATCTTTACAACCTGGATAATCACGATGATGTGATCACTCATCTAGAGCCAGACATCCTGGAATATGAGGTCAAGTGGGCCTTAGAAAGCATCACTACAAACAAAGCTAGTGGAGGTGATGGAATTCCAGTTGAGCTATTTCAAATCCTGAAAAATGATGCTATGAAAGTGCTGCACTCAATATGTCAGCAAATTTGGAAAACTCAGCAGTGGCCACAGGACTGGAAAAGGTCAGTTTTCATTCCAATCCCAAAGAAAGGCAATGCCAAAGAATGCTCAAACTACGTCACAATTGCACTCATCTCACATGCTAGTAAAGTAATGCTCAAAATTCTCCAAGCCAGGCTTCAGCAATACGTGAACCATGAACTTCCTAATGTTCAAGTTGGTTCTAGAAAAGGCAAAGGAACCAGAGATCAAATTGCCAACATCCGCTGGATCATCAAAAAAGCAAGAGAGTTCCAGAAAAACATCTATTTCTGCTTTATTGACTATGCCAAAGCCTTTGACTGTGTGGATCACAATAAACTGTGGAAAATTCTGAGAGAGATGGGAATACCAGACCACCTGACCTGCCTCTTGAGAAACCTGTATGCAGGTCAGGAAGCAACAGTTAGAACTGGACATGGAACAACAGACTGGTTCCAAATAGGAAAAAGAGTACGTCAAGGCTGTATATTGTCACCCTGCTTATTTAACTTATATGCAGAGTACATCATGAGAAACGCTGGACTGGAAGAAACACAAGCTGGAATCAAGATTGCTGGGAGAAATATCAATCACCTCAGATATGCAGATGACACCACCCTTATGGCAGAAAGTGAAGAGGAACTAAAGAGCCTCTTGATGGAAATGAAAGAGGAGAGTGAAAAAGTTGGCTTAAAGCTCAACATTCAGAAAATGAAGATCATGGCATCTGGCCCCACCACTTCATGGGAAATAGATAGGGAAACAGTGGAAACAGTGTCAGACTTTATTTTTGGGGGCTCCAAAATCATTGCAGATGATGACTGCAGCCATGAAATTAAAAGATGCTTACTCTCTGGAAGAAAAGTTATGACCAACCTAGATAGCATATTCAAAAGCAGAGATATTACTTTGCCGACTAAGGTCTGTCTAGTCAAGGCTATGGTTTTTCCAGTAGTCATGTATGGATATGAGAGTTGGACTGTGAAAAAGGCTGAGTGCCGAAGAATTGATGCTTTTGAACTGTGGTGATGGACTCTTGAGAGTCCCTTGGACTGCAAGGAGATCCAACTAGTCCATTCTGAAGGAGATCATCCTTGGGATTTCTTTGGAAGGAATGATGCTGAAGCTGAAACTCCAGTACTTTGGCCACCTTATGCGAAGAGTTGACTCATTGGAAAAGACTGTGATGCTGGGAGGGATCAGGGGCAGGAGGAGAAGGGGACGACCAAGGATGAGATGGCTGGATGGCATCACTGACTCGAGGATATGAGTCTAAGTGAACTCAGGGAATTGCTGACGGAGAGGGAGGCTTGGTGTGCTGAGATTCATGAGGTCACAAAGAGTCGGACAGGACTGAGCACCTGAACTGAACTGAACTGAAGTACATCATATAATGGAATAATATAATATTTGTCTTTTTATGGCTGACTTCTGTCACTTACTATAGTTTCCTCATAGTTCATCTGTGTTGTAGGATACATCATTATCTCTTTTCTTTTTAAAGTTGAATAATATTACATTCTATGTATATTCCACATTTTACTTATCCATCTGTTGATTAATACAAATTTGAGTTGCTTCCATGTATTGTGTTAATGCTGCTATGAACATAAGTATACAAATATCTCTTTGAGAACTAGTTTTTAATTGTTAATAATATATACCCAGAACTAGGATTACTGAATCACAAGTTAATTGCAATTTTATTTTTTTAACTCTGATATTGTTTTCATAGCTGCTGTAGCATTGTACATTCCCACCAACGAAGCACAAGGGTTCCAGTCTCTCCACATTCTCACCAACACTTATTTTCTCTGTTTTTTTTTTAATAGTAGCCATCGTATATGTACATGTATAACTGATTCACTTTGCTGTACAGAAGAAAGTAACACATTTTAAATCAACTATACTCTGACAAAAATTAAAAACAAACAAACAAACAAACAAAAATAGTGTCCATCCTAATGGGATTAACTTTGATTTGCATTTTTCTAATGTTGAACATCTTTTCACATGCTTAGTCATTTTTATATCTTTTTTAGAGAAATGTCTATCTAATTCCTTTCACCATTTTTAAATTGCATTGTTTGTTTTGTTGTTGTTGATGGCATTAGGAATTATCTATTTGGGATGGTAATCCATTATTAGACATTTGTCTCTAATTCTGAAGTGAGTACGTTGTACACAACATATGATTGGCTCCTGGGTTTTTTCTTTGTTTGTTTGTTTTCTTTTTGAAAAAAAAAAATTCTGTCATTTGAAGAATTTAATCATTTATATTTAAGTAATTACCAATAAGAAGATACTTACTTTTTTCTTTCTGCCATTTGTTTTGCATGTATATATAACTTCTTGTCCCTAATGTTTTGTGTTACTCTTCTTTTTATTTAGTTGGTTTTGTGCAGTGAAGTGTTGAGATTTTTCTATTTCTATTTGTTTATATACTATAATTATTTTCTTTATTGTTACTATGGAGACTACATTTAGCATTCTAAAACTATAACACTCTAATTTGAATTTATACTATCTTAACTTTAATAACATAGCAAAAACTCTGTTCTTTACAGCCCATCACCACCCTTTTCTTCCTTAGCTTCCCAGGTGGTATTAGTGGTAAAGAACTTGTATGCCAATGCAGGAAACATAAAGACATGGGTTTGATCCCTGAGTCAGGAAAATCCCCTGAAGAAAAGAATGGCAGCTTACTCTGGTATTCTTGCCTGGAGAATCTCATAGACAGAGGAGCCTGGCAGGTTACAGTCCATAGGGTCACAAAGAGTCGAACATGACTGAAGTGAATTAGCACGCACACACCACTCCTTTCAGTTGTTGATGCTGCAAAATTATATCTTCATAAATCTTTTGCCCAACAATATGAACTAATAATGCTTTTAATTACAACTGTCTTATAAAATGTTAAAAACAAAATCTGAATTGTAAACAAAAGTTACAAAACTCTTAGCTTTTAGAGTTATTGCTTTTTAACATAGTACTCTGTTACATCATATAGGAAACAAAAAGTGCAGTTGCACACCCATTGTTACAATTATGTTAGGATTTAAAATTTTTCATGTGTTTATCTTTACAAAGATCTTTATTTCTTTATTTGGCTTTTAGTTCCTGTCTGGTGTTACTTTATGTTGGACTATAGGACTCTAGTATTTCTTATAGAGCAGATCTAATGGTAACAAACTCCCTCAGACATTGGTTATCTAGAAATGTGTTAATTTCTCCCTAATGTATTTTTCTAAGTTTTACTTTTTATGTTTTGTAGTGAAAGCATTTGGAATTTGTTTACTGAAATTCTGTTATTTTATTATAATGTACTTTAATTTCATAAATAGCAGTTATATGATTATTCTCCCTGATTTTTTAAGGACAGTTTTACCAAATATACAATTTTGGTTGATAGTTTTTTTGTTTTTTGTTTTTTGTTTTTTTTATCTTTTAGCACTTTGAATATATTGGCCCACTACTTTTTTGACCTTTATAGTTTCTGATAAGAATTCTGCTTATAATCTTATTGAGGATCCTTTGTATGTGACAAATAATTTCTCCTTTGCTGCTTGTAAGATTTTCTTTTTGTCTTTCAAAAGTTTAATTATAATATATCCCAGTGTACAAGTTTGAGTCCATTTTACTTGAAGCCATTTAGGCTTTTGGATGTTTATATTCATCTTTCTTCAAATTTAGATGCTTTGGCCATTATTTCTCCAAATATTCTCTCTGCTTCTTTATCTTCCTCTTCTCTTTCCAAAAGACATATATTGGGCCACTTGATGGTGTCCCCAAATTCCTTTAGGCTCTCTTCCCTTTTATTCAATCTTTTTTTTCCTATTATCCTATCTTCATGTTGACTGACACTTATTCTGATTAATCAAATCTCTCTTTGAATCTTGCTAGTGAATTTTTATTTTCAGCTATTATATTTTTAGCTCTAGAAATTTTATTTAGTTTATTTTTATATATTTTATCTCTTTATTGATTGCAGTGATACTGGTATCAGTAATGATATTGGTGATCACATATCAGTGATAATATGTAGCATTTGTCTTATTTCACTTGTCTGGCTTAACATAATACCCTCCGGGTTTATCTATGTTGTCACAAAGGACAGGAATTCATTTTTTTTGTTTGTTTAAAGGATGGATTATATTCCTATGTGTATGTGTGTATATAGATAGATGTAGTCTTTATTTTTTTATATCACATCCCTAAAAATTATTTATTTTTTAACTAGAAATTTATATTATTTGAACCCCTTCGCCCATTTTGTCTACCCTCTAACAAGTCACCAATATGGTCTTCATATCTGTGAGATCAATTTTTTTTTGTTTTTGTTTTTTTGATCCTACATATAAGTGAGATCATGAGGAATTTGTCTTTGTCTGATTTCATTTGGCATAATGCCCTGAAGGTCCATCTATGTCACAAATGGCAAATATTTCTTCTTTTTATGGTTGAATAATACTCCGTTGTGTATATATGTAATAATTTCTTTGTCTGTTCATCCATTGATAGATATTTAGCTTGTTTCCATACCTTGGTTATTGTAAATAATGTTGTAGTGAACATAGGGCTGCATGTATATTTTTAAGTTAGTATGTATATTTTCTTTGGATAAATATTGATAAGTGGAATTATGGGTCATTTGCAGTTCTATTTTTAATTTTTTGAGAAACCTCTATACTATTTTCCATAGTGACTACCCCTATTTACATTCCCACCAACACCGCACACACATTATCTTTTCTCCAAATCTTAGACAACATTTACTATATGTTTTATCTTTTGATAATAATCATTCTTATTGTATTTCAAATTTGAAATGCAAAGGTTGAGCACCTTTTTCATATTCATATTGACCATTTGTATGTGTTTGGAAACACTTCTACTCTGGTCCTTTACCAATTTTTTTGTTTTGTTTTAATTTTAGTTTTGTATTTGCTATTGGGGTTTCCCTAGTAGCTCAGTTGGTAAAGAATCTGTCTGCAAAGCAGGAGATGCTGGTTGGATTCCTTGGTTGGGAAGATTCGGTGGAGAAGGGATAGGCTACCCATTCCAGTATTCTTGGGCTTCCCTCATGGCTCAGACAGTAAATAATCTGCCTGCAATGTGGGAGACCTGGGTCCTATCCCTGGGTTGGGAAGATCCCCTGGAGAAGGGAAAGACTACCCACTCTAGTATTCTGGCCTGGAGAATTAGGTTACAAACAGCCACTGACTGACTTTCACTAGACACTAGATTAGACATTGAGTTATATGAATTTCATGTATATTTTGTATACTAACCTCTTTTTATTGGATATATTATTTGCAAATATTTTCCATAGGTTGTCTTTTCATATTGTATTGTGAGATAAATGATGGGTTGTGTTACTCTCAGATGTAATAGGCCTATTTATAGCATATATTTTCTTATACAAAGACAATTTAATACCTTAGACTTTAGATCTTAGATTTTTAGAAAATGTCTAGTGAAGGTCTCTCAGTAGTCTCTGACTCTTTGTGACCCCATGCACTATACAGTCCATGGAATTATCCAGGCCAGAATACTGGAGTAGGTAGCTGTTCCCTTCTCCAAGGAATCTTCCCAACCCAGAGATTGAGCCCAGGTCTCCCACATTGCAAGCAGATTCTTTACCACCTGAGCAATGAGGGAAGCCCAAGAATACTGGGGTGGGTAGCCTATCCCTTCTCCAGCAGATCTTCCCAACCCAGGAATCCAACCAGGGTCTCCTGCATTACAGGTGGATTCTTTGCCAACTGAGCTACCAGGGAAGCCCCAGAAAATGTCTCAGCATTCTTCATATGACCATTCTTGTATTGACCCCACAGAAAAACCAGAAGTAGAACACTATATGATTGTCTATTGTCTCTATAAAAATGTTACAAGAGCTTAGTGGCTTGAAATAACACAAATATGTTATCTAAGAATTTTGTTTTAGATTTCAAGCCCAGGTACGTGTGAGCCTGAGTGTGGTTTTAACTGATTTCTCTGCATGAATTATTCAGGGCAGAAATCAAAGTGTTAATGTGACTGGTTTTCCTTTTGGAGGGTTTGGGGAGAATCTATTTCCAAGTTCATTCAGGTTAGTGACTGAATTCAGTTCCTCCTGGTTGTAGCATGAGGTCCCATTCTTTACTGACTCTCAGCTAGTCCCCAAGTCTTGCCTTCTAGAGGTAACCTGTGTTACATAGCTTCAAGGCACTTTCTACATTTTGAAAGTCAGCAGCTTGGGTGAAATCCTTTCACTGTACTTTGAATTTCTCATCTTTCCTTCTGCTTAGTCACCCCTAACTCTTTTCTTGCCATATCCTTCACTTTAACCCAACTGACCTTATCTGTTTTTATGTGCTCGAGTGATTGGAAGGATCTATCCCAATATTCCTGGATAATGTCCCTATCTTAAAGTCTATAATCTTTATTCCATCTGAAAAATGTCTTTTCTTGCATTACTTATCTCAAGACATAACATTAAGAAGCAAAGATTATGGAGGCCAAAACTGTGTTTACCACAAGCATCATACCTTAATTCAATGAGCATAAACTGACTGTAAACCAAGTTAATGAAGAGGTAATATGCAAAAATTGACTATAGATTAGAGAAGAGAATAGCTTGTTTTTCAGATTAGCTTGTTTAGTACCATTTATCTTAGCTAGATTTTTGGCAGAAGTGTAGTAACCAAAAGGTAAAGCTAAACATACCTGCAAAAACCTGAACCCCAAGTATTCTCAGAGAGATTCATATGTTTTATACAAAAGATGTTGAGTGGAAAGATTGATAACCTATGATGAATGAGGAAAATTTGGTCTGTATTCACACAAAGAGATCATTACCATGACACACGCAGAATGGAAGAGCCAACTATCTTTGCAGCTATAAATCCCATTTTAAATTATATCTCCCATTACTCCAAATTATATCTCCCATTTTAAATTATATTTATATCTCCCATTTAAATATCTCCACAAATGTCCTTGATTTTTGAACTCATTTGAAAATTTTGAAAATGTGACAAAATTTTGTTTAGTTCTAAATTAGTCATCAACTAAATTTTAGGGAGAAGATCAATTTAACAAAATATTGTCATATTTCTAAGTGTTTTTTTTCTTCCCCCCAAATTATTTTTAATATAATCTTAATCATTTCCTTTGATTTTTATTTCTTTTTCTAGTTATAAAAGTATTACCTTCTAGTTTTAGAAAAAGTTTAAGATCATAGACAGTTAGAAAAATTATTTGTGTTTATGTGTGTGTCTGTGTGTATTTGCAGGTAGTTCTGCCATTGAGAGACAACTAATTATTGTTAACATTTCCTTCTTATCAATTTTTTTATATACCTTTTGCATAGGTAATTTCAGATGGCTCATAAAGTACAGTACCCAGCTTATATAAGCCAACATTACAAAGTAAATGAATATACTTCATTCTCTTTAACATTTTTAGGATAACATTCTTCATTTGAACATCATCTGTTTATTTTCAACTTTTTACCAGTCAACATTATTTCTGCTTACCAATGACAATATTCACATTCTGGGCAAAAGAGAGATAACAAAGATAATCTTTGCTTTTTCCATTTTCCTGGGCAATCAATAGTCAAATTCTGTTACAATCTGGGTTGCATTATACAGTAGTGAGTTGTCATTGTTTCAAAAAAAAATTCAAAATTTAATATTTGCAATCTATCAGTACCTCATTCCACAAAAGTCTAGTTCCAGTTAACTGAGAACTTGTGTTCTGTCAGCTTCCAGAGATGATGTTTGCTGCCAAAGATGTTCTTTTCTTCAATCGCCTTGTTTGACTCTGGTCAGCAACCCCGGGTTAGTAATCATCGCCATTCTATCCTCAGGGTCTCCTTCTTAAATATTCCTTCTGTTCTGTCTGACAGGTGTCCTGTGCATCCTTTACACACTTGTCCCTTTTAAGACTAACCCACAGAATAACATCTTTGAGGTACTTTGGTGCTAATAACTAATAGACTATATGCTTTCCTAAGGCGACAGCCTGAAGTAACCCAAACTCTTCAGTTACTGTGCTTGTATGAAGCTACTATTTCCTGAGCTCCTGACCAGAATACCTGCTCTAGTGCTCATTTACCTGGAAGCATTATATTCATATTTCTTCTGTACCTCCTTTAACATGTCTTATTTATCTCATTCCAACTATGTTGTTTTTCTATTCAGTAGTTAACTTCTACTCATTCTTCACATCTGTTATTGCCTCAAGCAATCTCTATTGACCTTAGAGCACCATACCAGTTATAATTTTATCTTTATCTGCGTGATCCATAGCCCTGTTCCCTTCAGTTGACTACAGTCTTCAAGAAAGCATAATATTTTTATGCCCCTGCTTATGTTGTTTCTTGGCTGCCTGTCCTGTGATTCGGGATTTAGAATGTTGACTGAAATAAAAGTAAATGAATGCAAACTTTGGGAAGCTAATACAGTTCAGAGTTGTTTTGTAAAAATAATACCTGTATTTTTTAAATAACATTCTGTCCTTTTGCACAATTTGTTAGGATAAATGATATAAGTAACCATTATGCATACCTACTATGCAAGAGCACTAACTGTGCTGGGGTACTGTACATGTCTTTTATTATTCATAAGCACACAAGACTCCTTGTCAGATGAATTGTTCTACTACATTTAATATGGAAAAAAATAACTTTGAGAATCTGATTAAAGAGCTTGTCAAGTGGTATATTTGAACCTAGTTACAATGGGAACCAGGATTGATACTCAGTGCATGCACTGTGCCATATCTAAAATAGGAAGCAAAATATGTTTGATAAAAGTATATACCGTAGTATCCTTAGCAAAAGAGAAAAGTGACCCTTGGCCAAACTTCTGATTTTCCCCATTTTTCTCTCTAATTTGACCAGATTTTAAAATCACATCTTATGGAAAATTTTAGCTTTCAATTTGCATAGGTCAGCAGTTTGCAAAATGCTGGAACTCAGTGGTAAAATAGCTTTGGGTCCAAAGCTTCAGAGGAGCAAGACTCCTGGCTGTTAAATATACCACTTCGAATTGAGGAGCAGCATGTCATTTTATAATTTGATATTTCACATAAGATGTTATTTGGAGGGTGGGGGGAATACCATTATACCAAGCAAGCAAAAACCACAGCAATGGATAGGATATGGGAAACAGACGTTTCCACAGTCTGGGATTCTTCAGGCAAGAATACTGGAGAGGGAGCCATGCCCTCCTCTATAGGATCTTCCCAACACAGGGATAGAAACCATGTCTCTTATGTCTCCTGTATTGGCAATACAGTTTCCCTACTAATAGCGCCATCTAGGAAGCCCAGAGAATAAAAATATTTAATGTAAAGTTGTTATACATTATTACTGATAAGTGAACTTCCAGATGTTCAAGCTGGTTTTAGAAAAGGCAAAAAAACCAGAGGTCAAATTGCCAACATCTGTTGGATCATCAAAAAAGCAAGAGAGTTTCAGAAAAACATCTATTTCTGCTTTATTGACTAAAAATATTTAATGTAAAGTTGTTATACATTATTACTGATAAGTGAACTTCCAGATGTTCAAGCTGGTTTTAGAAAAGGCAAAAAAACCAGAGGTCAAATTGCCAACATCTGTTGGATCATCAAAAAAGCAAGAGAGTTTCAGAAAAACATCTATTTCTGCTTTATTGACTATGCCAAAGCCTTTGACTGTGTGTATCACAACAAACTGTGGAAAATTCTGAAAGAGATGGGAATATCAGACCACCCGACCTGCCTCTTGAGAAACCTATATACAGGTCAGGAGGCAACCGTTAGAACTGGACGTGGAACAACAGACTGGTTCCAAATAGAAAAGGAGTACGTCAAGGCTGTATATTGTCACCCTGTTTATTGAACGTACATGCAGAGTACATCATGAGAAATGGTGGGCTGGAGGAAGCACAAGCTGCAATCAAGATTGCCAGGAGAAATATCAATAACCTCACATATGCAGATGATACCACCCTTATGGCACAAAGTGAAGAGGAACCAAACAGTCTCTTGATGAAAGTGAAAGAGGAGAGTGAAAAAGTTGGCTTAAAGCTCAACATTTAGAAAACTAAGATCATGGCATCCAGTCCCATCACTTCATGGGAAATAGATGGGGAAACAGTGGAAAGAGTGTCAGACTTTATTGCTTGGGGTTCCAAAATCACTGCAGATGGTGATTGCAGCCATGAAATTAAAAGATGCTTACTCCTTAGAAGGAAAGTTATGACCAACCTAAATAACATATTCAAAAGCAGATATATTACTTTGCCAACAAAGGTGTGTTCAGTCAAGGCTATGGTTTTTCCAGTGGTCATGTATAGATGTGAGAGTTGGACTGTGAAGAAAGCTGAGCACCAAAGAATTGATCTTTTGAACTGCGGTGTTGGAGAAGACTCTTGAGAGTCCCTTGGACTGCAAGGAGTTCCAAATAGTCCATCCTAAAGGAGATCAGTCCTGAGTATTCATTGGAAGGACTGATGCTGAGGCTGAAACTCCAATACTTTGGCCACCTCATGCAAAGAGTTGACTCATTGGAAAAGACCTTGATGCTGGGTGGGACTGGGGACAGGAGGAGAAGGGGACAACAGAGGATGAGATGGCTGGATGGCATCACCGACTCAATGCACATGAGTTTGAGTGAACTCCGGGAGTTGGTGATGGACAAGGAGGCCTGGCATGCTGTGGTTCATGTAGTCACAGAGTTGAACACGACTGAGCGACTGAACTGAACTTAACACAAGTTAAGCAACTCATTAGCAACATTAACAAAAACTGCATTTTAAGCATCTATCCTCAAATGAGCTACTTTGCTAAATGGTATGGGAATTGCAAAGAAGTTTGAATCATCACTAGGCTATCCAAATCTATACAGTCTACTTAGGGAAAGAACCAAGAGAAGAGACTGGAGACATAGAGAACCAAACAGAAATGTTGACAGCCTAATATATTCAATCAATGATGATAGCATACCCATTAGAAAAAAAAAGTCACTTCTTGATGATAGGAAAATGACTCACCTAGAATCACAAAATGTGACAAGAATTGAATCTACCTATACTTTTTTATTTTTATTTTTAGGCTGAAAAAGTTAAACAACTATTTTCTGTGTTATTTTTATTTGTATGTACAGATTGTTGCTATTTTCCCAATCACAGTACATTATATTTTATTTAAATTTTATTTTTATTTTTTATTTAAAATTTTATTTTTACTTTATTTTACTTTACAATACAGTATTGGTTTTGTCACACATTGACATGAATCCACCACAGGTGTACATGGGTTCCCAATCCTGAATCCCCCTCCCACCTCCCTCCCCATATCATCTCTCTGGAACATCCCCGTGCACCAGCCCCAAGCATCCTGTATCCTGTATCGAACATAGACTGGCGATTCGTTTCTTACATGATAGTGTACATGTTTCAATGCCATTCTCCCAGATCATCCCACCCTCTCCCTCTCCCTCAGAGTCCAAAAGTCCATTCTATACATCTGTGTCTCTTTTGCTGTCTCGCATACAGGGTTATCATTAGCATCTTTCTAAATTCCATATATGTGTTAGTATACTGTATTGGTGTTTTTCTTTCTGGCTTACTTCACTCTGTATAATCGGCTCCAGCTTCATCCAACTCATTAGAACTGATTCAAATGTATTCTTTTTAATGGCTGAGTAATACTCCATTGTGTATATGTACCACAGCTTTCTTATCCATTCATCTGCTGATGGACATCTAGGTTGCTTCCATGTCCTGGGTATTATAAACAGTGCTACGATGAACACTGGGGTACACGTGTCTCTTTCAATTCTGGTTTCCTTGGTGTGTATGCCCAGCAGTGAGATTGCTGGGTCATATGGCAGTTCTATTTGCAATTTTTTAAGGAATCTCCACACTGTTCTCCACAGTGGCTATACTAGTTTGCATTTCCACCAACAGTGTAAGAGGGTTCCCTTTTCTCCACACCCTCTCCAGCATTTATTGCTTGTAGACTTTTGGATTGCAACCATTCTAACTGGATTTTCTGATACTTTTATAATATTTTCTTCTTAATGTAGTCTCCCTAGGATCCAGGAAAACATCAGATTTAGAATAGATTTATTATTTAGGTTAGAGAGCAGGAGAACAGAGACTGTGACTGTGGAAGACTATACAACACAGGACAAATCTAAATTCCAAATCATGGTCATTAGCTGATTTGAGGGCATTGTTCTTTCCCATGAGTTGCTCTTTTTTGGCTCCATGTTTATAATAATAAACCCAAAATAAACCCTGAAATCTTATTATTAAATGCAAAATTTACTTCATGCATCTTACTTGCCTTTGTAACAAAATGATACCCCTTCTTCAGTGTTAATATTGGCTTAATTCACCATTGATAATGTATAACTTAGAAACTATAGGATCCTGAGAGAAATAAGGATATTTCCAGTAGTTTGATGTGCTAGAGTTGTTTAAACTGTGGCTATATATATATATATATATCCATTGTAATTAAAGTTCAAAGTTTAAGTAAATGATGCAGCTTAATGGCAAACAAGCTTGCTTGCATGGGCCAGTCTAAAATTTTCTACTAATCTCCACTCTGTCAAGGTTTGCATAGCCACTTTCTCAGATGAAGTTTTATCCCTGTTTTCTTTTTTCTTTTTTTTCCTCTCACATGTGGCATAGAGATGGGAGATAAATTTTGTGTCATCCTTTGATGCTCTAAATTATGCACAGAGCTTGAGAAAAATGGGAGCTAGAGGTAACTGAGACTGTAAATAGGAATGAAAAGGCTAGAATGACCTGGAAGAGATATTTAGGTTGCTACAACCAGACGAGAATACAAAAACGGGACAAAGTTCATTGGTCAGTGCATTATTCCCTCATTGATTTTCCCTGCCAGTTCCTTTCAGCTCATTGATTTCCATTGCTGATTGAGTCATGTTCATCTGCTGTTAGGAGGTCACTTCATTTCTCTTTTGCTCATTTTTTCCTGCCTACTCAGCACTCCTGCACATGTGTGTGTCACTATCACTAATCTCAATTGTCTGCTGTCAGAAGAGTGACATACTTTTTGCACAATGGGCCATGAGATTCAGGGTGGGTGTTTCAGGCAGCCACTGCATAAGCTTAACCAGAATGTACTCACAGATTCCCTTGTACACTGCATTCATTGTGGATTTTTACTCCTTTGTATCAGATTTAAAGACATGCAACATGTATGATTCACAGTTGTCATACCCAGTACACTCGAGGACTGGTAGGAGGAAGTGATGCTCTGATCTCTCTGAAAACAGTTGATGTCACAGTGCCAGAGTACAAAATAAATACCACCTGAAGGTCACATCTCTCTCATGCCACACTATCCAGGAGTTCTTTCATTCAGCAATCATATGAGATCTTACCTTTACTGGGAAATGTTAAATACATGGAGGAAATAAGTATATTTACACAGTAATAACATTGTGTGTATCTGTTTCAGCAATTTGAAATGCATTTACTAGCAAACCCATTTCAAAATACAGTTAAATATTTTGTCAGAGTATTATTAGAATATGAGTTTATAAATAAGCTGTACATTTAAGGCATGCATATTTTAATTCATGGTGTAGTTAATCATAGATATCCTTAGGAAAATAAATCCAATTGGGTACCTATATAACTTTATGTCATGCAAATTCTAAATGCATTAGGGACAAAACAGTCTGTGTTCATTCCAAGACTAAAATCACAAACATTATCCACAAAGAAGACAACAAAAACCTCTTTAAGACCACAGAGCTACTGCCTTTAATGAGATTTTTTTTAGGTTTGTTTTAACACTGAAGATTATGCCTTTGAATTTTTATACCACTTGAAGATGTGATTTACTTTGTATTTATATTTAGTAATTGGCTGTACAAGTTTTGGTTTTAGAATTTATTATGCAACATTCAACAAGACTAACAGTATTAAACACTAATCAACTTTTAATAAGAATTATAAATTGTGTCTCCTTTCTCGACAAGAAAAGCAATCACTGCAATCAATCAGGCAGTCTAATCAATTTTCAAAATGAAATTAACCATGCATCTGTAGAAAAAATAAAAACAACCTTGAAGAATAATATACTGTGTCTTTAATATAAGAGATAAGCTCAGTTTTACAAAATGTTAATAGGATATTTAGTTTCTACATGATGTACTCACATTGATGAGTTTTCAAAGGGTTACTGAAATTTATTCTTGTATGTCTTTTCAGTGAATTGAAGGACTATCACAGAAAGTCAGTAAATATGTGTTATGAGAATGTAATATAATATTTGCAATTTTTCTCCACTTTAGTTCTTATAGAAATTACATCAGAAAATAAATTTCAATTATGCAAGCATTCACACACTTCCTAAAATGGTGAACATAATCAAGAATTTAACATACAGATATGTTTTATGGAAAGAAAAATTCTTATAAATAACAACATTGTTTAAATCACTGCCCTAACAAAGCAGTTTTTTTTTTTAAAGAATGTTTAAATAAGTTTTCTCAGACAATGTCATGTTATATGAACTTGAATCTTCCAATTTATTCAATCAATATGAGATGTAGAACCACCGTGGCCAAGTAATATGCTGTGCACCGAGAATACCAATAAGAAATAAATTCACCAACTTTAAAGCACTCAAGGCTTATGAATGAGACAGTCACGTGAACAGAGGAAAAACAGGTAGCCAAGTGCAATGGCTTTGCAAAGGAATTATACATACCTGACTGGTTTTAAAAGGTTGGCTTCTATAAATGTATTATGGGGAGGTTGTCTGGATTGCTAATAAATGAATAATAATGTCTATTGAAGAATTATTGAATAATAATTTCTCTACTTACTTTGGGCTTCCCTGGTGGCTAAGGTGGTAAATACTATACTTGCAATGCAAGAAATCCAGGTTCTATTCATGGGTCGGGAAGATCCATGGAGAAGGAAATGGCTACCCACTCCAGTATTGCTGCCTGGAGAATTCCATGGACGGAGGAGCCTGTTGAGCTATAATCCTCAAGGTTGCAGAGTCAGACACAACTAAGAGACCAACAGACTACAGACTTTATATATGCTATGTCCTTTTATTCTCATAAGTGGGCTCAGTTTTTTATTATTCTCATATTTCTTTTAAAAATGAGAATCCTGAGATTCATAAAGTTTGAATCACATGTCCACAGTTACTAATTGGTAAACCTGGTATAACAAACTATGCATTTGACCCTAAAGTAACTAGATGCTTAACTGCTTTGCTGAGACATATTTAAATTCAAAACCCCATTTAATTTAGTCTTTTATTTGAAGCAGAAACCCATGAGAAGCACACTGAGACATCACTTACCATCATTTTCAAATTGTTGAACTGGCATCTAACAATATGGTGCATATTTTACATGAGCTATTTTATTATTAAAAAAAATACAAAGACATTTGAATTTGCCATTTGACATTAATGTTGCTAACTTTTTGCATAACAAATATACTTTGTTGAAGCTATCTGCTTTACATAGAATCTTCGAAAAAGGAGTTTTGAATAAGAGAGCAAGCATACTTGACAGCATATCCAACAGTATCTATGAAGGATACACACTTGACATGACAATACTGAACAAGAACAAACAATAATCACTATTACATGACATGAAGATACCTTTCAAACAGCACCTGACCTTGTTACTGAAAATACTCCTCAAATTCACTGATACACGCCTAACTAAAGCCCTCAAACTCCTTTAAAATTTCTTCTAAATGTTTTCTGTTGCCATCATTTTATATGCAGAGAATGATTTTTCCAAGTTATTATTATTTTATAAGAGGGCGCCCCTGGTGGCTCAGTGGTGAAGAATTTACCTGCCGATGCAGGAGACATAAGAGACGTGGATTCCATCCCTGGGTCAGGAAGATCCCCTGGAGGAGGAAATAGCAATCCACTCAGTAATCTTGCCTGGGGAATCCCATGGACAGAGGAGGCTGGCAGGCTACTGTCCACGGAGTCGCCAAGAGTTGGACATGATTGAAGTGACTTAGCACACATTCATTATTTAGAACGGGCAGTCATATCCAAAAAGAATAACTCAGGGTAAAGATTTGGTAAGGAGGGGAGTGAGAATTAACAGTTGTACATACCATCTCAGTCAACCTCAAAATCAATCTTGTCATTATTATCCCTACATGTTCAAATATGGAACTTTGGATGTCAGAGATTAATGAATAAGCCAGTGTCCTGTTATACAGAGAGTTGTCAGAACAGCCAGGATCTGTACTTAAGATTTATGTATCTGAACTCCGCACATTATTTTCCACAACATATTGCTTCCTAAGCCTCTTTGAAATTAGCTAGAAAAGATAGGATTGTTTAAAAATAAAACTGAGCATTAAATGTCAAACAGTATTTAGACTCTAAAGATTTTATGTCTGAACATATATATACATACATATACATACATATATATACATACACACACATATATATACATATATACATACATATACATATATATATATACATATATACACACACACACACGTAATCTTGTTCTTGTTCTTTCTGTTCTCCATGAACCTGAAAACATTACTTCTCAGTTTTAGACTTCAAACATACCAAATATAAATGTCTAGCAAGCTGTTTGCTGAAAGTTCTCACTTTTGTCTCAGGATCAAAGGATTTGTTAACAAAATAAGCCACTCGTTAAATACGAATAAATAACACAGATATTTATTAGGGGATTATCTAGCTTACTTTCAATATACAAACATTAAAACAAAAGAGAAATAGAAAGGCAGAGAGTACATCACCAAACTGAGTTTTGTCCAACATCCAGACTTAAACACTAGGAAGTCCCGTACCACAGAACATGCCGAGTCCCAAATTGGAAAGGGTCCCTGGCAGCGCGTAGCATCCATGGGTGAGATTTCAAAGACTGCAGTTCAGGGGACCCTGCTTATAATCCCAGGAGGGACACAAACTGATATCTTTATCAAAATGTAACCAAATTGGAAGCCTGGTTTTACATTAATACTGTTTGTTTTGTCTTGTAAAACTTGGAATACTGCTAAGTCTGGGTCTTGGTTGGCCAGGCCGCCTCTAGTGTCTCAACAATCTCAAAGATTCCTCCCCCATTTATCCATGGTGTTGCAAATCTTGCACTCACAGCAGGCAGTCACTCACAGTCACTATCAGTCAGGGCAGTGTCCAGGCCTGCTCTGCTTTGTCTTTGAAGCATAAATAAGACTATTAATTTAATTTCCCTAACACAAGCATGGGGAGAGGGCAATGGTGACCCACTCCAGGACTCTTGCCTGGAAAATCCCATGCACAGAAAAGCCTGGTAGGCTGCAGTCCATGGGGTCGCTAGACTTTGCTTTCACTTTTCACTTTCCTGCATTGAAGAAGGAAATGTCAACCCACTCCAGTGTTCTTGCCTGGAGAATCCTGGGGATGGGGGAGCCTGGTGGGCTGCCATCTATGGGGTCGCAGAGAGTCAGACACAACTGAACCAACTTAACAGCAGCAGCAGCAGCAACAACAACACAAGCATGAAATAACAGACTGATTCCAAGTTGGGAAAGGAGTATGTCAAGGCTGTATATTGTCACTCTGCTTATTTAAGTTATATGCAGAGTACATCATGGGAAATGCTGGGCTGGATGAAGCACAAACTGGAATCAAGATTGCTGGGAGAAATATCAATAACCTCAGATATACAGATGACACCACTCTTATGGCAGAAAGCAAAGAAGAACTAAAGGGCCTCTTGATGAAACTTAAAGAGGAGAGTGAAAAAGTTTGCTTAAAACTCAACATTCAGAAAACTAAGATCATGACATCTGGCCACAGTACTTCTTGGCAAATAGGTGGGGAAACAGTGAAAACAGTGTCAGAGTTTATTTTTTTGGTCTAACTCTGCTTATTTAAGTTATATGCAGAGTACATCATGGGAAATGCTGGGCTGGATGAAGCACAAACTGGAATCAAGATTGCTGGGAGAAATATCAATAACCTCAGATATACAGATGACACCACTCTTATGGCAGAAAGCAAAGAAGAACTAAAGGGCCTCTTGATGAAACTTAAAGAGGAGAGTGAAAAAGTTTGCTTAAAACTCAACATTCAGAAAACTAAGATCATGACATCTGGCCACAGTACTTCTTGGCAAATAGGTGGGGAAACAGTGAAAACAGTGTCAGAGTTTATTTTTTTGGTCTCCAAACTCACTGCAGATGGTGACTGCAGCCATGAAACCAATACAATATTGTAAAGTAATTAACCTCCAATTAAAATAAATAAATTTATATTTAAAAAATACACAAGGACATATAAATCAAAAATGGAAATAGCTGGAAAAATAAATAATAAATTCAGATTTATGAACATGAAAAAAAAATAAAATAAAAGATGCTTGCTCCTTGGAAGAAAAGTTATGACCAACTTAGCTTATTAAAAAGCAGAGACATTACTTTGCCAACAAATGTGCTTCTGGTCAAGGCTATGGTTTTTCCAGTAGTCATGTATGAATGTGAGAGTTTGAATATAAAGAAAGCTGTGAGCCAAAAAACTGATGCTTTGAACTGTGGTGTTGGAGAAGACTCTTGAGAGTCCCTTAGATTTCAAGGAGATCC
Organism: Aepyceros melampus; assembly: GCA_006408695.1. Lineage (NCBI taxonomy): Eukaryota > Metazoa > Chordata > Mammalia > Artiodactyla > Bovidae > Aepyceros > Aepyceros melampus. The sequence continues at coordinate 120,399 of SJXQ01003556.1, forward strand.
AACCAGTCCATCCTAAAGGAAATCAGTCCTGAATATTCATTGGAAGGACTAATCCTGAAGCTGAAACTCTAATACTTTGGCCACCTGATACAAAGAACTGAATCACTGGAAAAGACCCTGATGCTAGGAAAGACTGAAGGTGGGAGGAGAAGCAGACAACAGAGGATGAGATGGTTGGATGGCATCACCAACTCAATGGGCATGAGTCTAAGTAAGCTCGGGAGTTGGTGATGGACAAGGAGGCCTGGCGTGCTGCAGTCCATGGAGTCACAAAGAGTTGGACAAAACTGAGTGACTGAATTGAACTGAACACAAGCATGTCCATGTCCAAATCCATGTTCATCAGCCATATATGAGACACCTGCACTTCAGTGGGCAGTTCTATACTTATGACACAAAGCATTTGCTCCTCCGTGTCTAAGTTCTCTTTCTCTCTCTCCTGGCTTGTTGTCCTTAATAATGACACCTACTCAATCTCTCTTGCTCTGGTTACTTTTCATCTGTTTTTGCACATGTAGCATCCTTTTATTCATAGTGTCTTTCAACTATATATATAAGCCCTCAATTCAGTTCAGTTCAGTTCAGTCACTCAGTCATGTCTGACTCTTTACGACCCCATGAATCACAGCACACCAGGCCTCCCTGTCCATCATCAACTCCCGGAGTTCACTCAAACTCACGTCCATCAAGTCGGTGATCCCATCCAACCATCTCACCCTCTGTCGTCCCCTTCTCCTCCTACCCCCTAACCCTTCCCAGCATCAGAGTCTTTTCCAATGAGTCAACTCTTCGCATGAGGTGGCCAAAGTACTAGAGTTTCAGCTTTAGAATCAGTCCTTCCAAAGAACACCCAGGGCTGATCTCCTTTAGAATGGACTGGTTGGATCTCCTTGCAGGGACTCTCAAGAGTCTTCTCCAACTCCACAGTTCAAAAGCATCAATTATTTGGCGTTCAGCCTTCTTCACAGCCCAACTTTCACATCCATACATGACCACAGGAAAAACCATAGTCTTGACTAGAGGGACCTTTGTTGGCAAAGTAATGTCTCTGCTTTTGAATATGCTATCTAGGTTGGTCATAACTTTCCTTCCAAGGAGTAAGTGTCTTTGAATTTCATGGCTGCAATCAACATCTGCAGTGATTTTGGAGCCCCAAAAAATAAAGTCTTACACTGTTTCCACTGTTTCCCCATCTATTTGCCATGAAGTGATGGGACGAGATGCCATGATCTTCATTTTCTAATGTTGAGCTTTAAGCCGACTTTTTCATTCTCCTCTTTCACTTTCATCAAGAGGCTTTTTGGTTCCTCTTCACTTTCTGCCATAAGGGTGGTGTCATCTGCATATCTGAGGTTATTGATATTTCTCCTGGCAATCTTGATTCCAGCTAAGCCCTGATCTATACATAATTATTCAGGTAATGAGTTAACAGCGTTGTACTACACCAACAGAGCCCTCCCCATCATTATATTTATACTTATTGGTATTTTGTCTCCAATAAGGAGACAGAAGATACATAAACCCATAAGCAATTTGGCTTCAGATGACTAAACAATATTATGAAAAGAGTAGCATTGCATATATGCACAGAGGATAATTGAGAAGTAGGCTCTTTCAGATAAGTCTTTCAAGGAAAATCTCTCTGAGAAAAAAATATTTAAACAGTTACTCAGACAATGAGAAATTCTGAGTTTCAAGAAGTTTGTTTTTAACAACATTCTAGAAATAAGAACAATACACATAAAGTCCCTGAAGCAAAACAAGTTTGGTTTGCAAGAATGATAGCAAGCAAGAAATTCTTTGAAAAGTTTGATTCCAGAAACTATGTCAATGATGGTATTGTGAATAGAGATGAAGAACTAATAAGGGCAGGACAGTTCGTCATTGGTAGGAGGTGGATGAATAATTCTGCCTTGGTCTTACTAGGTTACACATGACTATTAGCTTTAGAATCAGAAATATCAAAAAGGAGTTACTAAATGTGACTTTGGTGCCCAGTGGAAAAATCAGATTTTATGATATAAACAGGAATTTTCAGTCTAGAGATGGAATGTGAAGCTGTGATATAAGATATGGTCACAAAAGGAGATAATATAAATAACAAAAATTTGCAAAATACTTGTGAGTTAATGAATATTAGTAGTAGGGTTATTTCAATTTTTAGGGGTGTCCACAAAGAGGAGGACGCATAAAAGGGAACTCAAGAGAAACTATGGGAAAAAAAATACAATTTGATAAGAGTAATGTGCTAGAAACCAAGTAAAAAGTATCTGAAGAAAGTGGGTGTGGACAGCTGTGTCATAAGTAGACTAAAAATGTGTATTTGCTACAGGATTTGACATAACTGTGTCTGTTAGTAATGCTGACAAGCATAACTTCACTGAAATGGCAGAAACAAAATCCCCATTGAATAAGAGAAAAAGGAATAAAATAGCATTTTTTTAAAAAAAGAAAAATCAATGACATAAAAGATGAACATAATTAAAGTATATTTTGCACCCATAAAAATTGGCCAGTATCAAAAGAAAGGCTAAATGTTAATAAAATATGTAAATGAACTGTAGCAGTATAGGGAGAATACCTGTAGACACACAGATATGAGCTATGAAACCATGAAAAGACATAACAAAAGCTTAAATACATATTACTAAGTGAAAGAAACCAACCTAAAGAAGCTACACACTGTATGATTTCCACTATATGACATTCCAGAAAAGAAAATATGGAGACAGTAAAGAGATCAATGATTCCCAGGGATTGGAAGATGAGGGAAGGAATGAATAAGCAGAGTATAAAGGATTTCTAGGACAGTGAAAATACAATGTGTGATACTATAATGATGGATTCGTGTCATTCTTTGTCCAAGTGTGTACAATGTACAACACCAAGGATGAACCCTAATGTGAACTATGGATTTGGGATGATTATGATGTGTCAAATAAGTTGTAATAAAATGTACCACACTGGCAGGGAATGTTGATAATGGGAGAGATTCTACATGAGGGGGTGTAAGGTGAAGAGATATATGGCAAATCTCTTTACCTTAGCCTCAATTTTGCTATGAACTTAGAAGTACTCTAAAAAAGTTTATTTTTAAAGTTTGCACTAAAGAAGAAAAATAAATGACTAGATAGATAAAAGCATTTGGGGGTCAAAAAAGGATATTTATTTTTTAGATGGGAGATTTGCTTGCATGTTGTTATACAAAAATACATTAAGGGAGCATATTAAAGAATTTAAGAAAAATGGGGGGAATGGTGATGCAAGATGGAGGAAGGGTCATAGAATAGCTGACTTTGATGGAATAAAATGATTCAGTTTAAAACTGGAGAGGCTACCCTAAGACAAGGGAAAGGCTGTTTTTCCATGGTAACAGGAATGAAAGAAATATTGCAAGCATTGATGCAGATAGGCTATAGAGAAGAAATTGGGAGACAAAATAGTTGTCTCTATTTGCCTCTGTTTTCTTAGTAAAAACAAATCAGTCCATCAGTTAAGAATAAGTGGAATATGAATGCTGAAGGACCGAGAGGTGAAGAGATATGAATTTGAGGAGAAAATGTGAGAAGATGAGAAATAAAATATCCAAGGAAATTTTGGTCGAACTATATATTATTAATCTTTATTGCTTTCATTTTCCTCTGGACACCCCTTGTGCTGTTTCAATGTAAACAAGAGATAGGCAGAATTTGAACTGCAGGACACCTGAATTTTTTCAGGTGAAAAAGTGGACACATTCAATACATCTCTTAGCAAAAGCAAACATATTTGACCACAGTCCCCTTACTGAAATCTATTCCCTTGACTTTGAATACACCACAACGTTCATTCTGAATTTTCTCTCTAGGTTCCTATTACTTTATCTAAATTTTCAATGTTGAAAATCCTTGGGATTTATTGTTGATAGCCTTTTCACTGCTTTTTTTTTTTTTTTCTTCTGTAGACTGCATCCTCTCCCATAACATCACATGCCATCTATCTATAGACAAACCTTTCTAGCTTTACATCCTCATACCATATGTTTTTCCTCCGAGTTCCAGATCTCAAACCTAACTGACTCCCCTAACTCTGCACTTGCATGTATAATAGGATCATCAAACTCAGCGCATTCAAGCAGAATCCACCTTCTCACCAAAAACATGCTCTCTCTGCATTTCTTTTTTTAGTAATTGTTACTGTAGTCCATCCTATGATAAAAAGAAATTACATGGATACTCCTTAACTCCTACCTTTTTCTAACCTACCACAGCCAGTCAACCATGTCTTGTCTATACTTACTTCTAGTGTTTTGCTAATCTATTAGTTTTTTCTTGTCCTGAATACCATTAGAAAAGCCTGTGGCATTGAAACATGTGTAATATCACATAAGAAATGAATTGCCAGTCTAGGTTCAATGCAGGATACAGGATGCTTGGGGCTGGTGTACCTGGATGACACAGAGAGATGGTATGAGGAAGGAGATGGAAGGGGGGCTCAGGGTTGGGAACACGTGTACACCCATGGTGGATTCATGTTGATGTATGGCAAAACCAATACAGTATTGTAAAGTAAAATTTAAAAAAATTTAAAAATAAAAAAAAATCTGTATCAAAAATTGTCACTAAAGTCACTGAGCTTCTCTAGGAGCACTTGAACTGCTTACATGAAGGTTACTTGTTATGTAATATAATAAAATATATTTATCACTGAAAAAAAAGAAAGAAAAGCATGTGAAGAATTTTAAAAGCATGTACTTACCTGAATCTCCTCTCCAGAAATTCTTGGTTCAACTGGCCTCATATAGACCTCAAGCATTTGACCAATAATAATTTTAAAACTCGAGGAAGTTCTAATTTGTGTTGTGGATAATAGTAATAGCTGAAACTTACTGAGCACTTAGAATATATCATGGACTGTATGAAGTGCTTCACAAACACAGTCTCCTCTAAACCATGGAATAATGCTCTTGGGGTGTACTACCAATATTCTCATTTTAAATGTGGGTAAACTGAGTTTCAATCAGGTTAACCACCTTACCCATTATTTATGACCTTATGGGTCATAAACAGTGGAAATAAAATTTGAACTCAGTACATTTGACTTCAGTGCATGCCCTTACAAACCCTAAACTCGAATATCCAATTATAAATGTATTTTATTTTTTAATTGACAATTTTATTGACATGTGATTAATATAAAAATCTGCACATATGTAATGTATACAATTTGATAGTTTGGACATATGCATACACTATGTATATATGCAGGCTTCCCTGGTGGCTCAGAGGTTAAAGCGTCTGCCTCCAATGCGGGAGACCCGGGTTCGATCCCTGGGTCAGGAAAATGCCCTGAGAAGGGAATGACTACTCACTCCAGAATTCTTGCCTGGAGAATTCCATGGATAAAGGAGCCTGGCGGGCTACAGTCCATGGGTTGCAAAGGGTTGGACACACTGAGTGACTAACACACATGCACATACATCCATGAAACCACAACTGCAGTCGAAGCAATAAATATAACCATCACCTCCAAAAGTTTCCTCACACCCCTTTGTTGTGTGTGTGTTTTAAGAACACTAACATGAGGTGGTGCAGTGGTAAAGAATCCATCTGCCAATGTAAGAGACACAGGAGACACAGGTTTGATCCTTAGATTGAGAAGATCCTCTAGAGTAGCAAATGGCAATCCACTCCAATATTCCTGCCTAAAAACTTCCAAAGACAAACAAGCCTGGTGGGCTACAGTCCATGGGGTCACAAAGAGTCGGAAGAATGAGCACACACATACAACGTGAGATCTACATTCCTAACAAATCTGTTACGTGTACAGTACAGCATTGTTAACTGTAGACACTATGTTTCACAGCAGATCTATACAGCTTGTTCATTGTGCATAAATAAAAATTGATAGCCATTGAGCAACTCACTATTTACCCCTCCTTCAACTCCAGGCAACCACCGTTCTATTCTCTGTTTCTATAAGCTTCTATAAGTCTGAATATTTTAGATACCTGTAAAGTGGAATCATTCAGTGCTTGTCCTTCTGTGACTGACTTATTTCACTTAGCATAACATCTTCAGGGTTTATCAATGTTGTTCAATTTTGGAGGATTTCCTTCCTTCTAAAGGCTGAATAACATCCTGCTATATGTATATATCACATTTCTTTTATCCATTTATCTTTTGATGGACATTTGGGTCTTTTCCATATCTTGGCCATTATGAATAAATGTGTAATGAACACAGAAGTGCAGGTATCTCTTCAAGATATTGATTTCAATTCTTTCGGATATATATACCCAGAAGTAAATAGCTGATTCATATGCTAGTTTTATTTTTAATATTTTGAGGAACTTTCATATTGTTTTCTGTATGGATGCCCCAACTTACACTTGCCAAATCAGTGTACAAGGGTTCCCTTTTCTCTACATCTTAGCTGTTTTTTGTTTGTTTGTTTGTTTTGTTTTAAATAGCTATCCTAGCAAATATGAGGTGATAGGTGATATCTCACTGTGGTTTTGATTTGCTTTTTCCTAACAATTAGTGATGTTGAGAACCTCTTTATATGCCTATTTACTATTTGTATGTATTTTTTAACTTTTTCAGCTCATTTAGAATTGGGTTATTTGTTTTATTTTTGTTTTTTTCCTACTGAGTTGTAAGAATTCTTTACATATTTTTAATATTAATGCCATATCACATACATGGTCTGAAAATATTTTCTCCTATTCAGTACGTTTCCCTTTTATTCTATTTATTGCTTCCTTTATGATATAAAAGTTTTTTAGTTTAATGTAGCCTCACTTGTCCTTTTTTGTTGTTGTCTGTGCTTTTGGTATCATAGCCAAGAAATCATTGCCAAACTAAATGCACAAAATTAATTGCATGACTTTGAAGTTGAGTTAAATCTTGTTGGTTTTCATATAGATTTGATATGTTAATTAGAATAATCAGAAATAAAGTGCTAACAATTTTTCTTACTAATAATTAACAAAAAATATTCATGTTAAAGGTATTATTAGGCCATAGAACACATTGCATAGAAGACCAAGTTAATATCAGCCATAATCCTAGATAAATACATATTACTCATATCCTTTCAACTTTGTGTTTATCTTAATCATCCAGAAAAAAAACAAAACAAAAACACAAACATTGAATATCAGGAGTGTTTGGTTATCATTACTTTCCCTTATCAAGCCATATCAGCTTCCAAGCACAGGCCTCAATTAGACAACAGTAGTTCTGTCCAAGAAAGTCCATAGTTACAATGAAGGTGTTCAGTGTGTGCTGTTCCCAGACTCAACTTAAACAAAAGCTCGTAGAGAGCTGCCTATAGGACCATTACCAGCACCAACCAACCAATGCCTGAGCACTTACTGTGAGCCAGGGAGTTGCTAATAAGTAAAAGTTTTACTTCTTTTAATAAAACAGCATTCATTTTAATACAATATTAAGTTCATTCAATTCAACATTCATTTTAATACAACATTATAATTCACATCTTACAAGTGTGGATAGCTAGTCTCATAGGTATTGAGTAATGTATTCAAAATCATGCAACTTATAATTGGCAGAGCCAGAGACAGAAACAGAGATTATAGCTTAAAATGCTACGCATGTGTATACCCTGTCATGCACACCTCTGTAGAAGATGTTAACTCTGAATGGTTTGATGAACCAGATGGGAAAAGATAGGTTTCACAGGAAAGGTTGGGTGTGTAACAAATTCATAAACACTTGAAGATGAATGGTAATATAGTGAACATTTTCAGTATTCTATGTGGAAGTTGGCTAGAAATCTGTTTCCTGTAGTGCTTAAAAGTAGATCTAAATTCAATTGACATTTTCATAAACTCTCTTGTAGAGTTATGTTTTATGTATATATTCTTTCTCTGCAAGAACTATCTGGCCTAATTAAAAGCACAGGTCATTCTTTTCCCTTTGCTTTCTACCATGTAACTCCTTGATTTACACTCTTGCTACAGGAGGTTATAGAAATTAGTTCATGCCATGCTCTACATATAGAATGTGAGAGAGAAAATGAATGTCAAGTACTTATGCTTTGCAGGCTTCAAAATCATGTCGGAATTCAAAGTACAATGATGTAGGCAACATTCATATATACAGAACCTATTATCACGCTTTTGATCAATATCTGATTGAACAGAGAAATACCGATCCTGAGCTTTATGATATAGGGTACTAGAAAATGTAGTCTTGAATATCCTAATTGATTTTTTTTTAAGAACATACTGTATTTTTTTATTTTACCAGCACCTGCACATCACATAATGGCTCTTGTTTTCATAATTGAATTTGCTATTGTTTTGCTTCTTTATACAGTTAAGCACAGAAGGTGGATAAGTATTAATATTTTTTGAAGTAGCTTTATATATTTCATGGAATAAATAGTAGAGAGACAGGATGTTAGTACCAAACACATGTAATGATTTGTGAGTCAACTGAAATTTTCAAAGTTTATTTCATCAACTCTTCTAATATATATTGCTGCTGCTGCTGCTGCTGCTGCTAAATCACTTCAGTCGTGTCTGACTCTGTGCGACCCCAGAGATGACAGCCCACCAGGCTCCCCTGTCCCTGGGATTCTCCAGGCAAGAACAGGGTTGCCATTTCCTTCTCCAAAGCATGAAAGTGAAAAGTGAAAGTGAAGTTGCTCAGTCGTGTCCGACTCTTAGTGACCCCAGGGACTGCAGCCTTCCAGGCTCCTCTGTCCATGGGATTTTCCAGGCAAGAGTACTGGAGTGGGTTGTCATAATATGTGTTAACTTTAATCCATTTTCATTGTTGTGAAATTTGAAAGGGTGAAAATATTAATACCTAATTGTTGTAGTTGTTGTTCAGTCACTAAGTCATGTTGCAGCCCCATGTACTGCAGCACACCAGGCTTCCCTGTGCTTCGCTATCTCCCAGAGTTGCTCAAACTCACGTCCATTGAGTCAGTTCAGTTTGGTTCAGTTTAGTTGCTCAGTCGTGTCTGACTCTTTGTGACCCCATGGACTGCAACACACCAGACCTCCCTATCCATCACCAACTCCCAGAGTTTCCTCAAACTCATCTCCATTGAGTCGGTGATGCCATCCAATCATCTCATCCTCTGTTGTCCCCTTCTCCTGCCTTCGATCTTCCCAGGATCCAGCTCTTTTGTAATGACAGCTCTTTTCACCAGGTGGCCAAATAGTGGAGCTTCAGCTTCAACGTTAGTCCTTCCAATGAATATTCAGGACTGATTTCCTTTAGGATTGGCTGGTTTGATCTCCTTGCTGTCCAAGGCACTCTCAAGAGTCTTCTCCAACACCACACTTCAAAAGCATCAATTCTTTGGTGCACAACTTTCTTTATACTCCAACTCTCACATCCAAACATGACTACTGGAAAAACTACAGCTTTGACTGGAACTTCGTTGGCAAAGTAATGTTCTGCTTTTTATAAGCTGTCTAGGTTGGTCATAGCTTTTCTTCCAAGGAGGAAATGTATTTTAATTTCATGGCTGCAATCAACATCTGCAGTGATTTTGGAACCCCCCAAAATAAAGTCTGTCACTCTTTCCACTGTCTCCCCATCTATTTTCCATGAAGTGATGGGACCAGAGGCCATGACCTTAGTTTTCTGAATGTTGAGTTTTAAGCCAGATTTTTCACTCTCCTCTTTCACTTTCAACAAGAGGCTTTTTAATTCCTCTTCATTTTCTGCCATAAGGGTGGTGTCATCTGCATATCTCAGGTTATTGATATTTTTCCTGGCAATCTTGATTCCAGCTTGTTTTTCCTCCAGCCCAGCATTTCTCATGATGTACTCTGCATATAAGTTAAATAAGCAGGGTGACAATATACAGCCTTGATGTACTCCTTTACTGATTTAGAATCTGTCTCTTGTTCCATGTTCAGTTCTAAGTATTGTTTCTTGACCTGCATACATATTTCTCAAGAGGCAGATCAGGTGTTCTGGTATTCCCATCTCTTTAAGAATTTTCCACAGTTTGTTTTGATCCACACAGTCAAAGGCTTTGACATAGTCAATAATAATCAATTGAGTCAGTAATCCCATCCAACCATCTCATTCTCTTTCACCTCCTTCTTCTCTTGCTCTCAGTCTTTCCTAGCATCAGGGTTTTTTCCAGTAAGTCAGTTTTTCATATCAGGTGATCAATGTATTGGAGCTTCAACTTCAGCCACAGTCTTTCTAATGAATATTGAGGGTTGATTTCTTTTAGGATTGACTGCTTTGATCTCCTTGCAGTCCAAGGAACTCTCCTGAGTCTTCTCTAGCACTGCAGTGTGAAAGCATCAATTCTTCAGTGCTAAGCCTTCTTTATGGTCCAATTCCTCTATCCATACAGGACTACTGGAAGCACCATAGCTTTGACTATCTTGTTTAATTTATGCTAAAGAATGCATACATATGTATTAATGATAAAAGCACACTGTTATCAAAGTTCTATTCCTCTTGACTCCTGTAGTATCTGCTTTTCCAAACATATCTCAAATTACTACTCAACTATTCAGGGGACTGTTCTGACAATGTAAAGTTAATCCTTACCCATTGTTCTATCACTACTGTAAAAATGCATATCAACTCACTTGAGATAGATAAGTTTTTGGTATCATAGTTAAAAAAAAAAAAAGATTGTGATTGTCTCAGACACATAAAATACCATTCTGCATTAATATAGTTAAAAAGCTTCTAATATATTCTTAGGATACTGTCTAGAACCTAAAATGATAATGGATTAAATTGCCTTTAAATTGCTGTTTAAAAATTCTTCACTTTCTTATATGTCAATGTTTTGGTGTTTTGATGAACACTACAACTTTGGTCAGCTAGTTTGTTGACATTTTCACAAAATTTGTTTGTCGTTGGCTTATACTTCCCTCAAGCAGCAAATGTACCTGTTGTTACAACCTTATCATGAAAATTTGCACCCAATATCTAATTAATTTGAATAAAATTTTAGACAGCACTCTTTTCAACATTTTTCATAGGCAAGGCTATTAAACATTTTAATATCTGTTCTCAACCCATTCATTACATAGGCAAAATAATCACCCACTTTGATTTACAGAGATTTGCTTTCAGAAGAGGAACTTCAACCAAGACATTGGTTTTCAAACACATTTCCAATTCTTATTTGTAGAAAGAACTGAAGACCTCATACTTTATCAGCAATAAATTACTCTCCTGTTAAACTTTCTGCTAAACAAGGAGTTATTGTCCTATTAAAATGCAATTAAACATGCATCACATTTGATAGATATAATTAGAACAATTGTAGAGGGTAAATGGCTCCAAGCACTGTAGTCTGCAGAACTGTAGATCAGTGTTAAAAGGAAAAATAATAGATAATATGCTGGGGATTTGTTTCTGCAATGATACTGTCTTTAATGTGGCAATTTATTGCCCCTTAGCTAATTTTAGTAGTTTCTTATTGGGGAAGGATATTGTGTCTGCTTCCATGGGGTAAACAAACAATGCAGTAATAAAATTGCAGATTTTTCAAAATACTCTAAAACTCTAACATTTAAAAGTAGTTTAAAATCATTTCTTTGGGGTTTAAATGTCCTCATTTTATCATGTACAACTTAGATGTGGATCTCTCCAATTGCCTTTATCACAAGGATAGAATCAAAAGGAATTGCTAACATACGTATTGTAGTAGTTAGGTAGATGTTTAGTCATTGTTTTCCTTATAGACTCATCTATTCTCCCAGAATGGCTGATGACAATCTCCTTGCTGACTCCTTCACAGTTATTCTTAGTAATAATTTGTACTTCTTGGTCTCTTGTATTTTCTAAGTCAAAATGTAAAAGAATATTTTTAGATTTTGCATGTAGCTATAAACAAAAGCTCTTTTTACAGTAAGATTAAAAAGAAATTTTCCAAGCAGAGCCATTACCAGTGCACAATATATTTTTGTAAAGGATGGCTAGTACTATAAATGTAACCATGTAGAACGTAAGTAGAATGTTAAACTATCAGTTTACTTGCACTGATTTGGTAATGTTAAACCTGAATATTCACATAATGAATATACTATGAGACATCAGGGACAGATCAAGAAGAATGATACTTGACCATTTTGATATGTCCCTTCTCGCTTGTTAAATACAAGCTTATTTTTACCTTCTGTGTTTTATAATACCAAAATATTCAATTTTTCTTAAACTTCCTTATAATTGTGGTTTATACTTCAACACTATGAACAGTTAAATCTTGGCACAGTTAATACCTCCTAGCTTGTGTATCTATTTATTGACACATCAGATGGGAAACTAAATGGACCTGAAGAAGTTGGGAACTTGAGAGTCTGGAATCTATTCATAGGACTTGTGTTCTATCATTGTTCCTCTCTTTCTGTTTAAATGTTGTTTTTCTATTTCTCCACAGTTGGGCTTTGTTTCTTTTACTGAATATATAATCATCGAGGCAGAAAAGAACAGCTCTCAAGTCATTTCCATACAGCTAGCCAAAGGAAAGGAAATTTTCTATCAATTCCTTATGATCGTAAAGCTCCTGGGAGAGGACTTGATCAGCCCTACTTGGCTTGGATATGTAGTATTGATGACCATAATTGTCTTGAACCTTGTTCTATGCCCACTCATAATCAAAAATGAGGATTCCATTGCACTGGGTTGTGGACAGGAATATATATGCAAGGTAGAAGTGAGCAGTAGCTATGTCAAGTGGATTGCAGGAAGCTGCTGCAAGGAAATCTTGAGACGTTTCTGCCTTTAGAAACCCTCTGGACCTTATCAAGTCCACAGACACTTAACAGGCTCCTTGAAAACCAATGGCCCTTAGTTAAAGATGGGAGGTAGAAAGGAGTGAACCAGTTTTGCTGGTATTTCTATCTTTCTCAATTCTATTTTTTTCCCTGCTTTTCCTCAGAGTACGTTTTGCCATACTGTTGTCATCTAATTATCCCTCTATTCTCCAGCCTTCTGTAGTCTAAGGTAAAATCTTTTCAACAATGTTACCAAGTGACAGATAATCAGTCATTAAAGTTGCTCAGTCGTGTCTGACTCTTTGCAAACCCATGAATTACAGCACGCCAGGCCTCCTTGTCCATCACCAACTTTCGGAGTTCACTCAAACACATGTCTGTCAAGGCAGTGATGCCATCCAGCCATCTCATCCTCTGTTGTCCCCTTCTCCTCCTGTCCCCAGTCCCTCCCAGCATCAAGGTCTTTTCCACTGAGTCAACAGTTTGCATGAGGTGGCCAAAGTACTGGAGTTTCAGCTTTAGCATCAGTCCTTCCAAAGAACACCCATGACTGATCTCCCTTAGAATGGACTGGTTGGATCTCCTTGCAGTCCAAGGGACTCTCAAGAGTCTTCTCCAACACCACAGTTCAAAAGCATCAATTCTTCAGTGCTCAGCTTTCTTCACAGTCCAACTCTCACATCCATACATGACCACAGGAAAAACCATAGCCAGACATTCTGGACTGCAAAGTCAAGTGGACCTTAGGAAGCATCACTATGAACAATGCTAGTGGAGGTGATGGATTCCAGTTGAGCTATTTCAAATCCTAAGTGATGATGCTGTGAAAATGCTCTACTCAATATGCCAGCAAATTTGGAACACTCAACAGTGGCCACAGGACTGAAAAAAGTCAGTTTTCATTCCAATACCAAAGAAGGACAATGCCAAAAAATGCTCAAACTATGGCACAATTGCCCTCATCTCACATGCTAGTAAAGTAATGCTCAAAATTCTCCAAGCCAGGCTACAACAGTATGTGAACTGTGAACTTCCAGACGTTCAAGCTGGATTTAGAAAAGGCAGAGAAATCAGAGATCAAATTGCCAACATTCATTGGATCATGGAAAAAGTAAGAGAGTTCCAGAAAAACATCTACTTCTGCTTTATTGACTATGCTAAATCTTTTAACTATGTGGATCACAAGAAACTGTGGAAAGTTCTTCAAGACATGGGAATACCAGACCACCTAACCTGCCTCCTGAGAAGTCTGTATGTAGGTCAAGAAGCAACAGTTGGAATTGGTCATGAAACAACAAACTGGTTCCAAATTTTGAAAGGAGTATGCCAAGGCTGTATATTGTCATCCTGCTTATTTAACTTATATGTAGAATACTCATGAGAAATGCTGGAATGGATGAAGCACAAGCTGGGATCAAGATTGCTGGGAGAAATATCAATAACCTCAGATATGCAGATGACACTACTTTTATGGCAGAAAGTAAAGAATAACTAAAGAGTTTCTTGGAGAAATGGAAAGAGGAGAGTGAAAAAGTTGGCCTAAAACTCAACATTCAGAATATAGAGATCATGGCTTCTGGTTCCATCACTTCATGGCAAATAGATGGGGAAACAATGGAAACAGTGAGAGACTTTATTTGGGGGGTTCCAAAATCACTGCAAATAGTGACTACAGACATGAAATTAAAAGATGCTTGCCCATTGGAAGAAGAGCTATGGCCAAACTAGACAGCATATTAAAAAGCAGAGACATTACTTTGCTGTTAAATATTCATCTAGTCAAAGCTGTGGTTTTTCCGGTAGTCAATATGGATGTGAGAGTTGAGCTATAAAGAAAGCTGAGTGCCAAAGAATGAATGCTTTTGAACTGTGATGCTGGAGAAGACTCTTGAGAGTCCCTTGAACAGTAAGGAGATTCAACCAGTCCATCTTAAAAGAAATCAGTTCTGAATATTCGTTGGAAGCACTGATGCTGAAGCTGAAACTCAAATACTTTGGCCTCCTGATGCGAAGAACTGACTCATTGGAAAAAAAAAAAACCCTGATGCTCGGGAAGATTGAAGGCAGGATGAGAAGGTTATGAAAGAGGATGAGATGGTTGGGTGGCATCAGCAAATCAATAGACATGAGTTTGAGTAAACTCTGGAGTTGGTGATGGACAGGTAGGTCTGGCGTGTTGCAGTCCATGTGGTTGCAAAGAGTTGGACATGACTGAGTGACTGAACTGAACTGAGGACATTTATCATGGCCTTGGAAGATATGCAGACGCTAATTAAGATATTTACTGATTAGCCATGAAACAGCAGACAGATTCTATTCCTCTCTGATTTTCCTCACCTGTAAAACATAATGTGTACATCCATGCTAAGAGAATTCAGTTGTGTCTGACTCTTCAAGACCCCATGGATTGTAGACTGTCAAGTTTCTCTGTCCATGGGATTCTCCAGGCAAAAATACTGGAGTAAGTTGCCATACTCTCCTCCAGGGAATCTTCCCAATTCAGGAATCAAATCTGCATCTCCTGAGGCTCCTGCATTGCAGATATATGCTTTACTATTGAGCTACTGTGTATACCCATGTAAAATGGAATAGTAACATTGAATACCCAAGAATGTTGAAAGGAATATTGCACTTATTAGAGAACCAACAGTGAAAGTTATTTTTTCCTACCAGTTCAGTTCAGTTGCTCAGTTGTGTCTGACTCTTTGCAGTCTCATGGACTGCAGCACACCAGGCTGCCTGTCTATCACCAACTCTCAGAGCTTACTCAAATTCATGTCCATCAAGTTGGTGATGCCATCCAACCATCTCATCCTCTTGCATGACCTCTCCTCCTGTCTTCAATCTTTCCCAACATTAGGGACTTTTCAAATGAGTCAGTTCTTATCAGGTGTCAAAGTACTGGAGTTTCAGTTTCAGCATCAGTCCTTCCAATGAATATTCAGGACTGATTTCCTTTAAGATGGACTGGTTGGATCTTCTTGCAGTCTGAGGGACTGTCAAGAATCTTTCCAACACCACAGCTCAAAAGCATCAATTCTGTGGTGCTCAGCTTTCTTTATAATCCAACTCTCACATCTACACATGACTACTGGAAAAACCATAGCTTTGACTAGACTGATTTTAATGGCAAAGTAATGTCTCTGCTTTTTAATATGCTTTTTAGGTTTGTCATAGCTTTTCTTCCAAGGAGCAAGTGTCTTTTAATTTCATGGCTGCAATCACCATCTGCAGTGATTTTGGTGCCCCCAAAATAAAGCCTCTCACTGTTTCATTGTTTCCTCATCTATTTGCCATGAAGTGATGGGACCCGATGTCATGATCTTCATTTTTTGAACTTTGAGTTTTAAGCCAACTTTTTCACTCTCCTCTTTCAGTTTCTTCAATAGCCTCTTTAGTTCTTATTCACTTTCTGCCATAAGAGTGGTATCCTCTGCCTATCTGGGTTATGATATTTCTCCCAGTAATCTTGATTCTAGGTTGTACTTCATCCATCCCAGCATTTCGTATGATGTACTCTGCATGTAAGTTAAATAAGTAGGGTGACAATATTTAGTCTTGATGTTCTCTTTTCCCAAATGGAACCAGTCCATTGTTCCATGTCTGGTTCTAACTGTTGCTTCTTGACCTGCATACAAATTTCTCAGGAGGCAGGTCAGGTGGTCTGGTATTCCCATGTCTTGAAGAATTTTCCATAGTTTGTTTTGATCAACACAGTCAAAAGCTTTGACTTAGTCAATAAAGCAGAAGTAGTTGTGTTTCTGGAATTCTGTTGCTTGCTCTATGATCCAATGGATGTTGGCAATTTGAGCTCTGGTTCCTCTGCCTTTTCTAAATCCAGCTTGAACATTAGAAGTTCACAGTTCATGTACTGTTGAAGCCTGGCTTGGAGAATTTTGAGTATTACTTTACTAGCATGTGAGATGAGGCAATTTTTGTGGTAATTTGAGCATTCTTTGACATTGCCTTTCTTTGGGACTGGAATGAAACTGAACTTTTCCAGTCCTGTGGTCACTGCTGAGTGTTCCAAATTTGCTAGCATATTGAGTAGAGCACTTTCACAGCATCATCACTTAGGATTTGAAATAGCTCAACTGGAATTCCATCACTTCCACTAGCTTTGTTTGTAGTGATGCTTCCTAATGCCCACTTGACTTTGCAAACCAGGATGTCTGGCTCTAGGTGAGTGATGACATCATTGTGGTTATCTGGTAATGAAGATTTTGCATAGTTCTTCTGTGTATTCTTGCCACCTTTTCTTAATATCTTCTACTTCTGTTATGTCCATACTATTTCTGTCCTTAATGGTGCCCATCTTTGCTTGAAATATTCCCTTGGGATCTCTGATTTTCTTGAAAAGTCCTCTAGTCTTTCCCATTCTATTACTTTCCTCTATTTCTTTGCATTGGTCACTGAGGAAAGTTTTCTTATTTATCCTGCCTTTTTTCTGTATTTCCCTCAGTAAAACCATTTATATGCATTCTTGTCTCTCTAACTAGACTATCATTTTCCTGTGGACAAGCAATGTTTATTTTAATTACTTTATTCCTAGCAAAAATCTTCCCAAGAATATCTCAGGCAGTCAGTAAATATGTGATGCCTTAATTATCCATCATGTTGATGATGGATAAGACTAGAGGACTTTTCAAAACGTAACATACTTTGACCCACTGTTCTTAGTATATATGGTATGAAGTGAGGTGAAGTCTCTCAGTTGTGTTCGACTCTTTGCGACCCCATGGACACCAGGCTCCTCCATCCATGGGATTTTCTAGACACGAGTACTGGAGTAAGTTGCCATTTCCTTCTTCAGGGAAGCTTCCTGACTCAAGGATCGAACCCAGGTCTCCTGCACTGTAGACAGATGCTTTACATCTGAGCCACCAGTAAATATATGGTATAGTTACTGAAAAATTTCAACACATATACATCAACTTTACCAGAAATCTTTCCTATTACACATCCTCATATCTACTTTGCTATGAAATATGTAAAGCAGAATTAATTATAGTAATTTATTTGTGAGATAAATGATTGTTAGGAAAATGGAAAGGTGAATCTCTTGTTTTAGGTAGCAATGGACCTAAATTGTAAAGCCAGGTGGCCGCAATACTCTCTAAAGTCCTGTAAATCAAATTCAGATTAAGAGGTTAAACATTAAAATTTGTATTGTAAGCTAGATTACCACTCCATTTGATTTTATAAATAAATTTAGATATGCAAAGTTCATATTTTTTTTTGCCTACATAGTAGTATTTTTGAAACAATGTTATTTAAACCCAGTTTCTGATGAGTAATTTGACTATGGTTCAAATAAACTGTTTCAAAAAATTGGCTTCCTAAGGGCCAAATTCCCCCAATTTTTAATCCATGTGGTAAATTATCTAAACATTTTAAAATAATACTTGGCAAAATGGCCCAAAAAGAGTACAAAAAAATCAAACTATTTATTTAAATTTCATACATGTTTACTGACTCCCCTAGCCATGCCATGGGCTATAATGAAGATGCATCTTGGCCCTGAATGAGCTCACAGGCACATATAGTCAAATATAATGAGAGTTAGATTAATAGAGCTGTGCATTAAGTGCTCTAGTATCTGAAAGCAGAAGCTGAGAAAATTAATTCTGCTATTTTAAAATGCCAAGAAAATCATGATAAGGAGCTTATGTTTGAAATTAATCTTGAAAGATAAATAAAGGTTTGAGAACCTGAACATTTTGGAAAATAAAGTATGTACCATGTTTAACAATGTGAAAGTGATGATTTTCTTTTTGAGAATAACAAATGCATTATGTCAGGACCATAAAACTGTGTCAGAGAAAAGAGGTATGAGATGGTAACAGAAAAGTGGACCAGAACCTAACAGTAAAGCGCCCTGTATTCCAAGCTAGAAGCTTAAACTAAAACTAAATTGAACTATACCCATAGTATTGAAGAATGTTAAGAAAGGATGGATAAAATTAGATCCACCTTTTAGAACATCCTCTAGTTACAGTATGAAGAATGGATTAGGACATGGAAAATTTGTAGTGTAATAAAGCTTATGCAGTAATCTATGGGGACGATGAACTTATCTGAGAAGTACTAGGGTAGTAGTTGGATTAGAGATAAGGAAATAGATTTGAGAAGATATTTAGAAACTAAAATTAATAAGATGTGATAGGAACAACAATAACTAGTGAAGAAATACAAAGATTAACTAATTTTTAGCTTAGCGAGGAGGGTGGATATAACCATCTTTAATGCTTCTGTATCACAATATTTATGGCTTTCTCCAAGAATAAGGAAGCTGCCTTTGTTGAAGAGTATAACTACATGGCTTATTTTATCTAATGAAATTCTATAAGTGAACTTTCTACTTCTCAGAGGAAGCTATAGAAACCCGAGTGTGATTTCCCATGCTCTCTCTTTCCCTTTGCTGGTGATGTAATAGTGTCTAACAGCCTGGATCCTTGAGTAAAAACTATGCAAAGCAAAAGTGTAAGATAATGAAATCAATTTCTATTTTTTTAAGGCATTGAGATTTTCTAGTTGTCTTCTATTATACCATGACTTTGATAATACTAAAGTGATGGTGAATACCCTTAAATTAGGAAAAGCAGGGTTTGTAAGTAAGGTGGTAAGGTTAGTTACAGACATAAGAGATTAACTGTTAGGTGATTATATTTCCAGTTGTCAGATTTGTAGAGTTTGGTTATCCAAATCAAACTATAGATAGGAGATACCAATTGTGTGTTAGCCAAAGTCGTAGCTGCTACTGCTGCTGCTAAGTCGCTTCAGTCGTGTCCGACTCTGTGCGACCCCATAGACAGCGGCCCACCAGGCTCCCTCGTCCCTGGGATTCTCCAGGCAAGAACACTGGAGTGGGTTGAAGCAGACATAAATATGCAGTAAAAATAAACAAAGATTCGTGGAAAAAACTGCAGAAGACAAAACCCTCAAACACACCTACACTTTTGTTGTGAATTTGGACTTTATCTTGAAGAACATGGCTTGTCATCACAGAGTTTATGTAGAGAAATTACATGATAAGAACTGTGCTATTGAAAAGACTTCATACTTGGGATGATTGATTGTGAATAATGTTAAGCTGGTTATGACAAGTTCTTCATTCTCTGATTTACTTAGTAAAGTTCTAGAAATTCCATCTTGAAAATATTCGTTGCTCTTGAACTTGTCCTCCTTTGACTGCCCTAAAATTGTCATAGGCAAGTTCTGGGTTTAGGATTATATTTCATACCTTATATCCTGAAGTTATATAAACTTCATAACTTCATGGCTCTGAACAGATCCATAGGAAATACACTTTTATTGGAGAGGAAATGCTGCTAAAAGCTGAATGTCCTTGAAACTTGGCATAAATTTCTTCAGGATACCTCAGAATATACCATACTGACAATCAATTTATACATTATCAGCAATTACTTAGTGTCACTCATTGCAAAGCACATAAAGGAATATAAGCTATCTTTCTGACCTCAAATATGTATAATCAAGGGAGAAGTTGAGAGAAAATTTCTATGATGGTCTTTCTGTAGAAAGTAAATGTTACATAATGCTAGTAAATAACCCCTAATGGCCACTTGGTGTTATCTCTTGGGCATTGTTTTTGGAAAGTGTTTTTTCTTTAATGAAACTTCAATTTTTATTTTTTATGTTTCATTTGTGCTCTGCTTTACACAATTTTAATTCTCTTCACCTTTCCCCTCTCCATAGATCAATTATTGCTGGTTATTACTTTCATTAAACTACTTCAGATATTGAATTAAGAATAGAGCATTCTTGTTTTCTAATGTCTTTGATAGTTCAGATGGTAAAGAATCTGCCTGCAATGCAGGAGACCCCGGTTTGATCCCTGGGTTGGGAAGATCCCCTGGAAAAGGGAACGGCTAGCCAGTCCAGTATTCTGGAGAATTCCAGAGACTATACAGTCCAGGGGTCACAAAGTGTTGGACATGACTAAGCAACTTTCATTCTTATTTTCTGCTATATTTCACTACCTAACAGTTAAAAATACTAGCAATCACAAAATGCTGTATTTCATATTATCCACATTATACAGTAAATTATTTGAACCTAGGTCAGGAAATAGTTTTCATAGTTGAATAGTCCTGTTAATAATGAAAAGATAACACATATTTTTTAAAGTTAAAAATAAAACTTTATTTAATGACTGATCAATCACAAGCTGCTGACTCATGGAAGTGTTGGAGGAAGTAAACCATCTGTTATTTGGATGCTTACACACAACAACAGAAGAAGGAGAAAGGCAGGAACATATCTCAAAAATGGTATAGGGAGTATTTTAACATTACAGAAGATTGATTCTTTAAAATAAATGGGTAGCTTCAAAACACTCCAGACAGACTGTTGACCTTGCCTGAGTAAATATAGAAGAATAAAAGGAAAGAAAAGCACAAAGTGTATAAAATGACCTCAAGTTGGATAAAAACAGGAAATCCTCTTATCTGAAATTGCCTTGTAATCCTTATTTGAGTGCAGCAAAATAAAGATTTCTATTTTATACTTTATTTTTCCTTTCCAACTTATAACAATCTAATTCCGCTTTAAATTAATGCATCTGCAGTAACACTTTTCCTTTTATCCACCAGTCAGTTGCATAGCTGCTTGTTCTATACTGTGAAGAGGTTATAAGTCTCTAATATGAAATGTCATTTTTACTCTAGTTCCTTCACCTACATAATATAATTTTTAGAACAACCTGCAAACACTAGTGGTTTTCCATTAATTAAGACCCCATGATTATCATTAATTTGAATCTAATTTGATGCTGGAATTTGCCCTGAATTTAGATTAGAATCAGAATGCAAAACAGGAGAAATTGTGAAAATAGGAACAAATTGACATTTTTTAAAACATTCAGTTCAGTTCAGTTCAGTCGCGCAGTCGTGTCCGACTCTTTGCGACCCCATGAATCGCAGCACGCCTGGCCTCCCTGTCCATCACCAACTCCCGGAGTTCACTCAGACTCACGTCCATTGAGTCTATGATGCCATCCAGCCATCTCATCCTCGGTCGTCCCTTTCTCTTCCTGCTGCCAATCCCTCCCAGCATCAGGGTCTTTTCCAGTGAGTCAACTCTTCACATAAGGTGGCCAAAAAACTGGAGCTTCAGTTTTAGCATCATTCCTTCCAAAGAAATCCCAGGGTTGATCTCCCTCACAATGGACTGGTTGGATCTCCTTGCAGTCCAAGGGACTCTCAAGAGTCTTCTCCAGCACCACAGTTCAAAAGCATCAATTCTTCTGCGCTCAGCCTTCTTCACAGTCCAACTCTCACATCCATACATGACCACAGGAAAAACCATAGCCTTGACTAGACGGATCTTCGTTGGCAAAGTAATGTCTCTGCTTTTGAATATGCTATCTAGGTTGGTCATAACTTTTCTTCCAAGGAGTAAGCGCCTTTTAATTTCATGGCTGCAGTCACCATCTGCAGTGATTTTGGAGCCCCAAAAAACAAAGTCTGACACTGTTTCTACTGTTTCCCCATCTATTTCCCATGAAGTGATGGGGCCAGATGCCATGATCTTCGTTTTCTGAATGTTGAGCTTTAAGCCAACTTTTCCACTCTCCTCTTTCACTTTCAACAAGAGGCTTTTTAGCTCCTCCTCACTTTCTGCCATAAGGGTGGTGTCATCTGCATATCTGAGATTATTGATATTTCTCCCAGCAATCTTGATTCCAGCTTGTGTTTCTTCCAGTCCAGCATTTCTCATGATGTACTCTGC
>SJXQ01003556.1:143535-211035 GCA_006408695.1 Aepyceros melampus
CCTGTTACTCCAGGTGTTTCTTGACTTCCTACTTTTGCATTCCAGTCCCCTATAATGAAAAGGACATCTTTTTTGGGTATTAGTTCTAAAAGTTCTTGTAGGTCTTCATAAAACCATTCAACTTCAGCTTCTTCAGCATTACTGGTTGGAGCATAGACTTGGATAATTGTGATATTGAATGGTTTGCCTTGGAGACGAACAGAGATCATTCTGTCATTTTTGAGATTGCATCCAAGTACTGCATTTTGGACTCTTTTGTTGACCATGATGGCTACTCCATTTCTTCTGAGGGATTCCTGCCCACAGTAGTAGATATAATAGTCATCTGAGTTAAATTCACCCATTCCAGTCCATTTTTAAAACATAGTGAGTCTGAATATATATAAATGCAATATGTTATGTATAGCAACTATTATTATTTTCAGTTAAATCCTAAAAAACATTTTTAAGGCTTAATCTTTTGAAAGTAGTCTGGCTATTTTTTTTTTCTTAAGCCATATTCTTTGATAAGTACTACCAATAACAAAACTAAATGTATATAAATATTTCATCATCAGGCTACACATTTGAATTGCCACCAAAGAGGTACATTGTCTTGAACTAAATGCTGAGGCAAATATTTGAAACTAAGTTATTGCCATACCCTCAAATATATTTAATATTTAACTGTACAATCTGGAAATCCTTAAATGCTATTTGGTTTTAAATAATGATATCTCTAACCCTTTAAGGAGCTTTCAGAAATATATGAGAAAATATATATAGTCATATAATTTGGTAATTATCAGTTAATGTGTTTATTTGCAAAGACAAAACATCCAGATATAATATATAATATAACCCTCCAATGACAAAAATCCATAAAAATTAAAGATCCATCCAGTGAACTTTAGTTTTCAGTTATGTGTAGAAATACTCAAGAAAGAAAGTTGTGTCTGACTCTTGCAACCTATGGACTGTAGCCTGCCAGGCTTCTCTGTCCATGGGGTTTTCCAAGCAAGAGTGGGTTGCGATTTCCTTCTCCAGTGGTTCTTCCTGACTCAGGAATCAAACCCAAGTACTCAAGCATTATTTTAATCAGCTGTATACTTTGATACTCCCATAATGGACATGCATTTAAAAATAGTTCTACTCACTTTTAGCTTCAGTTCAGTATACTTAAATTTTTAACTTCTATATTTAAACTATAAAAAAGCCTTTTTCCCAATTCAGTTTATTACACTCACATTTTTGTTTCTTTTTGGTTATCAGATCTGTGACACTTCCTAATATTAAATCAAATACACATAAATATATTTGAACTTCCAATCATCCAAGCAGATCTTGAGTTCTTTTTTTTTTTTTCTTTTAATTTACTTAGTTAATTGGAGGTTAATTACTTTACAATATTGTAGTGGTTTTTGCCATACAATCACATGAATCAGCCATGGGTGAACATGTGTTCCCCATCCTGAAACTCTGTCCCACCTCCCTCCCCATCCCATCCCTCAGGGTCATCCCAGTGCACTAGAGCACCCTTGCCTTCTCCCACATAGTCCAAAGGACTGTTCTTTACATCTGTGTCTCTTTTGAGGTCTTGCATATAGGGTCATCATTACCATCTTTCTAAATTCCATATATATGCATTAATACACTGTATTGTTGTTTTTCCTTCTGACTTATTTTACTCTGTATAATAGGCTCCAGTTTGATCCACATCATTAGAACAGATTACTGAAACTCTGTCCCACCTCCCTCCCCATCCCATCCCTCAGGGTCATCCCAGTGCACTAGAGCACCCTTGCCTTCTCCCACATAGTCCAAAGGACTGTTCTTTACATCTGTGTCTCTTTTGAGGTCTTGCATATAGGGTCATCATTACCATCTTTCTAAATTCCATATATATGCATTAATACACTGTATTGTTGTTTTTCCTTCTGACTTATTTTACTCTGTATAATAGGCTCCAGTTTGATCCACATCATTAGAACAGATTCAAATGAATTATTTTTAATAGCTGAGTAATATCCCATTGTTTATATGTACCACAGCTTTCTTATCCATTCATCTGCCAGTGAACATCTAGGTTGCTTCCATGTCCTGGCTATTGTAAACAGTGCTGCAATGAACATTGGGGTACATGTGTCTCTTTCAGTTCTGGTTTCCTTGGTGTGTATGTCCAGCAGTGGGATTGCTGGGTCATATGGCAGTTCTATTTTCAGTTTTTTAAGGAATCTCCACACCATTCTATATAGTGGCTGTACTAGATCGCATCCCACTAGCAGTTTAAGAGAGTTCCCTTTTCTCTGCACTCTCTCCAGCATTTATTGTTTGTAGACTTTTTGATAGCAGCCATTCTGACCAGTGTGATATGGTACCTCATTGTGGTCTTGATTGCATTTCTCTGATAGTAAACGATGTTAAGCATTTTTCATGTGTTTGTTAGCCATCTGTATGTCTTCTTTGGAGAAATGTCTGTTTAGTTCTTTGGCCCATTTTTTTATTTGGTCATTTATTTTTCTGGAATTGAACTGCAGGAGCTGCTTGTATATTTTTGAGATTAATTCTTTGTCAGTTGCTTCATTTGCTATTATTTTCTTGTATTCTGAAGGCTGTCTTTTAACCTTTTTATAGTTTCCTTTGTTGTGTAAAAGCTTTTCAGTTTAATTAGGTCCCATCTGTTTATATTTGCTTTTATTTCCATTACTCTGAGAGGTGGGTCATAGAGGATCTTGCTGTGATTTATGCCAGAGAGAGTTCTTATGTTTTCCTCTAGGAGTTTTATGGTTTCTGGTCTTACATTTAGATCTTTAATCCATTTTGAGTTTATTTTTGTGTATGGTGTTAGAAAGTGTTCTAGTTTCATTCTTTTACAAGTGGTTGACCAATTTTCCCAGCATCATTTGTTAAAGAGATTCTCTTTTCTCTATTGTATATTCTTGCCTCCTTTTTCAAATATAAGGTATCCACGGGTGTGTGGATTTATCTCTAGGCTTTTGATTTTGTTCCATTGATCTATATTTCTGTCTTTGTGCCAGTACCATACTGTCTTGATGACTGTTGCTTTGTAGTATAGTCTGAAATCAAGGAGGTTGATTCCTCCAGTTCCATTATTCTTTCTCAAGATCGCTTTGGCTATTTGAAGTTTTTTTGTATTTCCATATAAATTGTGAAATTATTTGTTCTAGTTCTCTGAAAAAAACCGTTGATAGCTTGACAGGGATTGCATTGAATCTATAATTGCTTTAGGTACTATACTTATTTTCACTATATTGATTCTTCTGATCCATGAACATGTATATTTCTCCATCTATTTGTGCCCTTTTTGACTTTGTTCATCAGTGTTTTATAGTTTTCTCTATATGAATCTTTTGTTTCTTTAGGTAGATGTATTCCTAAGTATTTTAATCTTTTCATTGCAATGGTCAATGGAATTGTTTCCTTAATTTCTCTTTCTATTTTCTCATATTTAGTGTATAGGAATGAAAGGGATTTCTCTGTGCTGATTTTATATCCTGCAATTTTACTATATTCATTGATTAGCTCTAGTAATTTTCTGGTGGAGTCTTTAGGGTTTTCTATGTAGAGGATCATGTCATCTGCAAATAGTGAGAGTTTTACTTCTTCTTTTCCAGTTTGGATTCCTTTTATTTCTTTTTCTGCTCTGATTGCTGTGGCCAAAACTTCCAAAACTATGTTGAATAGTAGTGGTGAGAGTGGGCACCTTGTATTGTTCCTGACTTTAGGAGAAATGCTTTCAACTTTTCACCATTGAGGATAATGTTTGCTGTGGGTTTCTCATATATAGCTTTTATTATGTCAGGGTATATTCCTTCTATTCCTTCTTTCTAGACAGTTTTTATCATAAACGGATGTTGAATTTTGTCCAAGGCTTTCTCTGCATCTATTGAGGTAGTCATATGGCTTTTATTTTTCAATTTGTTAATGTGGTGTATTACATTGATTGATTTGCAGATATTGAAGAATCTTTGCATCCCTGGGATAAAGCCCACTTGGTCATGGTGTATGATCCTTTTCATGTGTTGTTGGATTCTGATTACTAGAATTTTGTGAAGAATTTTTGCATCTGTGTTCATCAGTGATATTGGCCTGTAGTTTTCTTTTTTTGTTGCATCTTTGTCCAGTTTTTGTATTAGGGTGAGGGTGGCTTCATAGAATGAGTTTGGAAGTTTACCTTCCTCTGCAATTTTCTGGAAGAGTTTGAGCAGGATTGGTGTCAGCTCTTCTCTAAATTTTTGGTAGAATTCAGCTGTGAAGCCGTCTGGACCTGGGCTTTTGTTTGCTGGAGGATTTCTGATTACTGTTTTAAGGTACAATGNAGTCCACCATTCTATCTTCCACCTCACTTATCCTATCTTTTGCCTCAGTTAATCTACTGTTGGTTCCTTCCAGAGTGTTTTTGATCTGAGTTATTGCATTATTCATTATATATTGACTCTTTCTTATTTCTTCTAGGTCCTTGTTAAACATTTCTTGCATCTCCTCAGTCCTTGTCTCCAGACTATTTACTTGTAACTCCATTTTGATTTCAAGATTTTGGATCATTTTCATTATCTTATTATGAATTCTTTATCAAGTAGATTCCCTATCTATTCCTCTTTTGTTTGGTTTAGTGGGCATTTATCATATTCCTTTACCTGCTGAATATTTCTCTGCCTTTTCATCTTGTTTATATTGCTGTTTGGGGTGGCCTTTTTGTATGTTGGAAGTTTGTGGTTCCTCTTTATTGTGGTGGTTCCTCCCTGTGGGTGGGGTTGGACAAGTGACTTGTCAAGATTTCCTGGTTAGGGAAGCTTGCATTGGTGTTCTGGTGGGTGGAGCTGGATCCCTTCTCTCTGGAGTGCAATTAAGTGTCCAGTAGTGAGTTTTGAGGTATCTATGGATTTGGTGTGACTTTTGGCCACCTGTATTTTAATGCTCAGGATTATGTTCCTGCATTGCTGGGGAATTAGCTTGGTATGTCTTGCTCTGAAACTTGTTGGCTCCTGGGTGGAGCTTGGTTTCAGCGTAGGTATGGAGGCTTTTGGATGAGCTCTTGTTGATTAATGTTCCCTGGAGTCAGGAATTTTCTGGTGTTCTCAATTTTGGATTTAAGCCTCTTGCCTCTGGTTTTCAGTATTATTCTTACCTCAAAACTTCTCCATCCTTAGCATAGTGATGATAAAATATCTAGGTTAATGGTGCAAAGATTCTCCACAGTGAGGGATATCCAGAGAGGTTCACAGAGTTACATGGATAAGAGAAGAGGGAGGAGGGAGATAGAGGTAACCGGGTGGGGAAGAGGGAGAGTCAAAAGGAGAGAGACCATCTTGCCAGTAATCAATTCCCTAAGTGTTCTTCACAGCCCAGAACACCCAGAGACATTCACAGATTTAGGTAGAGAAGAGAAGGGGAAGGGAGGAGATACAAGTGACCTGGGGGAGAAAAAGGAGAGTCAAAAGGTGGAGAGAGCAACCAAGCTAGTAATCACACTCTTAAGTGAAAATGAGTACTGAAGATTGGATTCTTAAAGGTACAAAATTGATACCAAATACCAAAAAGCAAAGATTAAAAATCTAGAGGTTAGACTCTCAAAAACACAATGTTAAAAAAACAAAATCACAAAAATCATTATATGTGTGTGTGTGTGTGTGTGTGTGTGTGAAATTTCCTTTTAAAATAAGATCTTTAAGCAAAGTAATAGTATGTTATAAAAATGAAAATTAAAGGAGTAATAAAGAACTTAAAAATAAAAAAATGATAATAGTAAAATATATCTAGGAATTTCTCTGGAGCTGTTGAGGGCAGTGTGGTGTCATTTTAGTTTCAGATAGTTCCTTTTTTGCTTATACTTCTTCTCAAGGTCTATAGGCCCCTTCCAATGTAGTCAATGCTAACTACAGGGTTTTAATCTGTTACACCTCTTGCTTCCAAAGCGATTCCCACTTCTGTGTTTATTTTGGCTTCCTCTTTTTGTATGAGACGTCTCAGTGTCTAATTTCTGTCCTGACACAAGGGGGCAAAAGTGGTCACTCATTAGGCTCACTTGTTCAGTTGTGCTGTGGGGAGGGAGGAACACTGCAAGCAAGTATCACTGGCATGTGTGGGAGTGCTGTCAGTATCTGCACCACAGGGTTTGCCCCCTGTTCATGGCATATGTGCTTTCCCAGTCTACACTTCTCAGGCTCCAGGTTGCTCATCAGGGGAACTGTCTAAAGTGGGCCCTGGGTCGTGTGCACTTCCCAGGTTTAAGCCGCTCAGGTTCAGGTTCTCAGGTACTCCACAAAGGCACAGACTCAGTTGGGCCTGCGTTTTGTGCCCTTCCCAGGTCCAAGCACCCCAGGTGACCGGGGCTTGGCAAGTGTACTCTCCCTAGGGTGGTGCTGTGTCTTATCACCTCCCTGGTCCCAGCGCCTTGGTTTCCTGGGTGCACAGCAGGAGCTCCATCTCAGGTGTGTCGTGTGTCTCCTCTGAGGAGCTATCTCTGACTGTGACCTTCCTGACAGATGTCAATCATCCTAAATCCGTCTAGGAAGACTTGGTTAGCAATTGGGAGCCTGCTCACAGTTTGGTGGAGGATGCCATCTCTGGGGCTGAGATTGCACCTCGCCTTCTGGCTCTGGCAGTCTCCCGCCTGCCTCTCTGCCTCCAGCAGGGAGAGGGGCTAGTCTGCAGTCTGCTAACTCTCCTCTGGTTTTTGCTCTATCCTCTGTTCTGTGAGCTGGCCAGGTTGTGCCTTATAGCTTTTCATGGGAAAGTTCTCTCTCTCTCTCTCTCTCTCTTTCCTATCTCTGGCTATCCCACAGTTTGGGTTGCTATCTCATGTTAGCTCCCTTAGATTGTCCTTAGGGTATTCAGGCAGGTCCTTACCTTAAGCACATAGCTTGTGCCTCCCTGTTTAGCCCCCACCTGCTGCTGGCAGACACGATCATCTGGGCTACTTCTCCGCTGGGAGTTGTGCTTAGACACGTAAACTGTGGATTTTTTGTTTGTTTTTCTCCTCCCAGTTATGTTGCCCTCTGAGATTCCAAAACTCCCCACAGACCCGCTGGTGAGAAGGCTTCCTGGTGTTTAGAAACTTCTCCTTCACGACTCCCTCCCTGGGATGGATCTCCTTCCCTAATTCTTTTGTCTCACTTTTTATCTTTTATATTTTGTCCTACCTCCTTTTGAAGAGAATAGGCTGCCTTTCTGGTGCCTGGTGTCCTCCACCAGTGTTCAGAAGTTGTTTTGTGGAATTTTCTCAGCGTTCAAATGATCTTTTGATGAATTTATAGGAGAGAAAGTGGTTTCCCTGTCCTATTCCTCCACCATCTTATGACTGTCCTCGGATCTTCAGTTCTTTTTTCTTCTTTAAATCTTAACAAAAACCTTTGGCAAATACTTTTGACAGTTTCCTAAACAGCATATGTTTCTTCTTCAGCATGGCTGGTAGTTTGGGATTACCTGTTTAAGTATCTATCTCTGCTAGTCTGTAGTCTCCAAGAAGACAGAGACCTTATCTTTGTTATCCCAAGATATGTACACAATCCCTAGATTGTGTCTATAACGTAGAAGATGCACAAGTGAAATAAGTTGCAATGATAACCCCACATAGAGTTTACTAGTTGTGGAACTGACTAGTAATTTTGAGATTTTATGATTTTGTGAATTACATAAACAGGGCTTAGTATCTTAATTTTAGGTTGCTAATATAAAGGACAAGAATATAAAACAAATTATCTCTAATTATCCATTACACCTCTTGTCAAATAATTGAGAGTCTAGTCTTTTCTAGTAGCAAATCCAAGGTGGGCTTAGAAATATAGTGCAAAGGGGAAAATGAACTTGCTTAGATCTTACCATTTTCTGTCCCGTTAAATTTACTTCATCAGTATTGGATTCTTAGCAACTTATTTCTTTTGGGAGTTTTGGTCATTATAATTAGCTATTAT
Organism: Aepyceros melampus; assembly: GCA_006408695.1. Taxonomy (NCBI): domain Eukaryota; kingdom Metazoa; phylum Chordata; class Mammalia; order Artiodactyla; family Bovidae; genus Aepyceros; species Aepyceros melampus. The sequence continues at coordinate 151,449 of SJXQ01003556.1, forward strand.
TTCTGCTTATTTCAGTTGTTCATTGAGATATTTAGATTACACAGTATGAGAACAAGAAGTATTATGCATTAATTTGTAAACCTTTAACTGTATAATCTATTTTCAAGTATGGAAACTTAAAATAAATGAGTGTAAGTGTAGTTTGTAAACAAGTTACAAAATACTCATTTAGCAGGTCCCTTTAAATTTATTTTAAGTTGAAGTGTATAATGCATTCATAATTGCTTAATGAATTCTAATGATGTTGAGGAATCAGAGTGATTGATGTTCATATACTGAAATGGATAACATCTCTAGTGAGTTAGTTTACTCATAAATGCATATGTATATGTCCTAGTTAATATCCCTTCACAACTTTATCTTCATCAAAAATCAACAAATTAACAGATTATATTTGGTCCTGCTGTACCCACAATAATTGATTTGCTTAACTAAATTATTCAATCTGTTTGAAGGGCTATAGCACACAAACATATTTTTAACCAATTATCCCTGGGAAAATGTAAAATGTATATCATTTAGCTTGACTTAACAAGAAGATTTTGATATATTAAGTGGTCTTAATGATAGCAGACCCACTATTATTGTTAAATACATATTAAGAATCAAAGTGTGGAATCAATCCATCAACTTACTAGATAACAACATCCTGTGGAGTTGCATTATGTTTCTATCACTCATAGACATATATATCAATGCCTATAAGAAATAAAGAAATAAGTAAATAAATAAGATCAGTAACCCATGTGATGAGATTCAGCTACAGAATGAATGTACATATTATCTTTAGCTGATATTACAGATTGTTTGATATTTCAGTGTGTCTAGTAAACTGTTTTTTACATATATATATATATATATATATATATATATCGATTTTTAAGTTTAAGAAGAGAATTTGGGAGAATCAGAAAGATATGTAATTGCAGGTATTTTGAACTCAAAGCTACTGACAATTTTAGCATTTACTACAAATAGACTCTAGTCCAAAAATTTTTTTTGAATAAATTACTGTTTCATTAATATACAAATCACTGTGCTACTGCTGGTATTTTCCATAATAGTTTTTTGAAGTGCTTTGATATATTTTTATTTAAGAGCTCTAAATATCCACATTCTATTTACTACCTCAATTCATTTCAGTTCACTCACTCAGTCATGTCTGACTCTTTGCAACCCCATGGACTGCAGCACATCAGGATTTCCTATCACCAACTCTCAGAGCTTACTTAAACTCATGTCCATAGAATCATTGATGCCATCCAATCATCTCATCCTCTGTCATCCCCTTCTCCTCTTGCCTTCAATCTTTCCCAGCATGAGGGTCTTTTCCAAGAAGTCAGTTCTGCACATCAGGTGGCCAAAGTATAGGAATTTCAGCTTCAGCATCAGCCCTTCCAATGAATATTCAGGACTGATTTCCTTTAGGATGGACTGGTTGGATCTCCTTGCAGTCCAAAGGATTTTCAAGAATTTTCTCTACATCATAGTTCAATAGCATCCATTCTTTGGTGCTCAACTTTCTTTATAGTCCAAATCTCACATCCATACATAACTACTGAAAAAACCATAGCTTTGACTAGATGAACTTTGTTGGCAAACTAATGTCTCTGCTTTTTAATATGCTGCTAAGTCACTTCAGTCGTATCTGACTCTGTGTGACCCCATAGATGGCAGCCCACTGGGGTTACCCCCGTCCCTGGGATTCTCCAGGCAAGAACACTGGAGTGGCTTGCCATTTCCTTCTCCAATGCATGGAAGTGAAAAGTGAAAGTGAAGTCACTTAGTTGTGCCTGACTCTTAGTGACCTCAGGGACTGCAGCTTACCAGGCTCCCCCATCCATGGGATTTTCTAGGCAAGAGTACTAGAGTGGGTTGCCATGCTAAGTTGGTCAAAGCTTTCCATCCAAGGAGCAAGCAATGGCTTCAGTCACCATCTGCGGTGATTTTGGAACCCCCAAAATTAAAGTCTCTCACTGTTTCCATTGTTGTCTCACTTATTTGCCATGAAGTGATGGGACCAGATGCCATGATCTTAGTTTTCTGAATGTTGAGTTTTAAGCCAGTTTCATCTGAGGCACTTTAGTTCTTCTTCTTACACTTTCATCTAGAGGCTCTTTCATTTTCACTTTCAAGAGGCTCTTTAGTTCTTCTTCACTTTCTTCCATAGGGTGGCGTTATCTGCATATCTGAGGTTATTGATATTTCTCCCAGCAATCTTGATTCCAGCTTGTGCTTCATCCAGCATGGCATTCGGCATGATGTACTTGGAATATAAGTTAAATAAGCAGGGTGACAATATACAACCTTGACATACTCCTTTCCCAATTTGGAACCAGTCTGTTGTTCCATGTCCAGTTCTAACTGTTGCTTCTTGACCTGCATACAGATTTCTCAGGAGGCATGTAAGGTGGTCTAGTATTTTCACTCTTGAATAATTTCCCACAGATTGTTATTATCTGCACAGTCAAAAGCTTTGGCATAGTTGGTAAAGCAGAAACAGTTTTTTTTCTGGAACTCTCTTGCTTTTTCAATGATTCAAGAGATGTTGGCAATTGGATCTCTGGTTCCTCTGCCTTTTCTAAATGCAGCATGAACATCTGGAAGTTCACAATTCACATACTGTTGTAGCTTCACTTGGAGAATTTTGAGCATTACTTTGCTAGCATGTGAGCTGAGTGCAATTGTGCAGTAGTTTAAACATTCTTTGGCATTGCTCTTCTTTGAGACTGAAATGAAAACTGACTTTTCCAATCCTGTGCCCACTGCTGAGTGTTCCAAATTTGCTGGCATATTGAGTGTAGCACTTCAGTAGCATCATCTTTTAGGATTTGAAATAGCTCAACTGGAATTCCACCACTTCCACTAGCTTTGTCTGTAGTGATGCTTCCTAAAGCTTACTTACCTTTACATTCCAGAATGTCTGGCTCTAGATGTGTGATCACACCATTGTGCTTATCTGGGTAATGAAGATCTTCTTTGTACAGTTCTCTGTGTATTCTTGCCACCTCTTCTTGATATCTTTTGCTTCTATTAGGTCCATATCATTTCTGTCCTTTATTGTGCCCATCTTTGCATGAAATTGTCCTTAGTATCTCTAATTTTCTTGAAGAGATCTCTTGTCTTTCCCATCCTAGTGTTTTCCTCTATTTCTTGGCACAGATCACTGAGGAAGGCTTTCTTGTCTCTCCTTGCTGTTCTTTGGAGCTCTGCATTCAAATGGGCTCATCTTTCCTTTTCTCCTTTGCCTTTCACTTCTCTTCTTTTCTCAGCTATTTGTAAGACCTCCTCAGACAACTACTTTGCCTTTTTTCTTTTCTTTTTCTTGGGGATGATCTTGATCATTGCCTCCTGTACAATGTCATGAACATCTGTCCATAGTTCTTCAGACACTCTGCCTATCAAATCTAATCCCTTGAATCTGTTTGTTGTTCCATTGTATAATCATAAGAGATTTGATTTAGGTCATCTCTGGATAGTCTAGTGGTTTTCCCTACTTTTTTCAATTTACGTTTGAATTTGTCATAAGAATTCATAATCAGAACCACAGTCAGTTCCTAGTCTTGTTTTTACTTACTGTATAGACCTTCTCCATATCTACAGGCCATCAGTTAGCCTGTAACTTGTCTGCAACATCGACGTACTATTACCTCTCTAGTCTGGGGAAAGTGAAAGAAAATGAGTGTTACTCGCTTATTCATGTGGACTCTTTACAGCCCCACGTTCTGTCCGTGGAATTTTCCTGGCAAGAAAACTGGAGTGGGTTGCCATTCCCTTCTCCAGGGGATATTCCTGACACAGGGATCAAATCCAGGTATCTTGCATTGCAGCAGATTGTTTACGATCTAAGCTACCAGGGAAGCCGGAAAGTTAAGTCTAAAATTCATTGCTGTGTGGTAGATTTGGAAGAACTATAACATCCTTTTTGAAAAAATGATTGATATTTGCTTTTTATTCCTTTTTAACATGTTTACCTTCTTTGTACACAATATTTACATTAGGACGACCATATTGTGGAGGCTCAGAAGGGCTATAAATTTCCTGAAATATCACCATACAAGTAAAGGGTATAAACTTAAAAAATAAGAACCTGTTCTCTGAGCTCTGAGATATTATGCAAAAGAGGTATTATCAAAAGCAATGACAAATAGCCACATAAAACCAAGTCTTGCATTAAAATAGGCATTATCCATCATCACAATAGAGCTACTGAACACCTACTGAGTTCCTGACAGGCAGTAGTTTAACAATTAAGTAACCTCATTCCCGCCAAGATTTTCTTACATAAAAGCTAATTGCTAGGCCCCAGGCTAACTGAGAAATGGGGAAGTTCAATTCATGAACATATATGGAACCCCTACTATGTGACCAGCAATGTGCTACAGAAATTAAAATACAGGATCAGCAGATAAGTTATAACCAAAACATGTGCTCATGGTCAAAAATGCACATTTGATTGCTGTCACACACTTCTGAAAACTATAAGACTGCCTAAAATATCTAGAAGTCTAAGATCTTACCTTAAGTACATGTTCTAAATTATGTTCATCATGGAATCTCCTTTAACTCAGACTTTCCAAAGAAATAAATTGGTTAGCTTTCAAAAATGAATAGACTATGGGAGCCTTCACATTTAAGAAGCATTTAAGCTTCCTAGAAAATATGGATGTTTAAAGAAATTAGAGATCACCTGGTTTATTCCTCCATAATTACTTCACCAATAAAAGTTGCCAAAATAAATGCATTTATAAATTCAGCCAGTTATTGATAAATCAGATCAAATCTGGGTGCTGAGATTTCTCTTGTTGTTTTTTTTTTTTTTTTTTTACTTTACAATACTGTATTGGTTTTGCTATATATCAACATGAATCTGCCACAGGTGTACATAAGTTCCCACTCCTGAACCCTCCTCCCACCTCCACCCCATACCATCCCTCTAGGTTATCCCAGTGCACCAGCCCCAAGCATCCTGTATCCTGCGTCAAACCTAGACTGGCGATTCATTTCTTATATGATATTATACATGTTTCAATGCCATTCTCCCAAATCATCCCACCCTCTCCCTCTCCCACAGAGTCCAAAAGTCTGTTCTGTACATCTGCGTCTCTTTTGCTGTCTAGCATACAGGGTTATCGTTTCTACCAAAATATAACCTTTAGTTGTTCCTCAGGAATCTTTCATCTAAAATTGACTGACATTGAATATAAGTTTGAGAAAATCATAAGCATAAGATGATATCATGAGGTTGATGTTTAGCCAGACATGAGCAGGCTTTAGAACCAGCTCTGGAGGCCTGAAGAAATCTGGCCCAACAAAATAGTTAGCAAACATTTCCAAAATTATTTAAATCTGTTACTGATCCCAGAAATTTTCACTTCTCAATGACCATACTGTAAACACTTATAGCAATGTCTCTTATGAAATAAAAATAGAGAATAAATTTAAAAATACATTTTTATAGGACATATTTTTATCTGAAGTTTCGTAATCTGTTTTCTTGTTTATGATAATGATTAAAAATCAGTCTACTAAATATGCTACAGTGAAATCTTAGTAAGAGGTTTATCTTATCTGCCACATTGCTCTTCTCACAGTTATTACAGGGTAGGCAATTTTATTTTGTTGTCATGTCACTTCCTCAGTCTAAGAAAAGGGAAATTGCAAGTTATTTGGCTGGAACTGTACATACTACTACATATGCTAATAGGACTTATGTTTTCATAGTTATTTCCCAGGTTATTGTAGATCTTATTAACTACCCTGAACAGCATCAAAAAAGCATGGTTGACAACTAGAATTTTCTCTAAATAAAATATCACCATTATGAGAGGGCCATTTTTGTAGAATGTTGAACTAGGAAGAGAGATTCTTTGTTATCTCTTCAGTTCAGTTCAGTTCAGTCACTCAGTCGTGTCTGACATTTTGTGACCCAATGAATCGCAGCACGCCAGGCCTCCCTGTCCATCACCAACTCCCGGAGTTCACTCAGACTCACGTCCATCAAGTCCATGATGCCATCCAGCCATCTCATCCTCGGTCGTCCCCTTCTTCTCATGCCCCCAATCCCTCCCAGCATCAGAGTCTTTTCCAATGAGTCAACTCTTCACATAAGATGGCCAAAGTACTGGAGTTTCAGCTTTAGCATCATTCTTTCCAAAGAAATCCCAGGGCTGATCTCCTTCAGAATGGACTGGTTGGATCTCCTTGCAGTCCAAGGGACTCCCAAGAGTCTTCTCCAACACCACAGTTCAAAAGCATCAATTCTTCTGCGCTCAGCCTTCTTCACAGTCCAACTCTCACATCCATACATGACAACTGGAAAAACCATAGCCTTGACTAGATGGACCTTAGTAGGCAAAGAAATGTCTCTGTTTTTGAATATGCTATCTAGGTTGGTCATAAATTTTCTTCCAAGGAGTAAGCGTCTTTTAATTTCATGGCTGCAGTCAGCATCTGCAGTGATTTTGAAGCCCCCCCCCCCACAAAAAATAAAGTCTGACACTGTTTCTACTGTTTCCCCATCTATTTCCCATGAAGTGATGGGACCAGATGCCATGATTTTTGTTTTCTGAATGTTGAGCTTTAAGCCAACTTTTTCACTCTCCTCTTTCACTTTCATCAAGAGGCTTTTTAGCTCCTCTTCACTTTCTGCCATAACGGTGGTGTCATCTGCATATCTGAGGTTGGACCTTTGTTGGCAAAGTAATGTATCTGCTTTTGAATATGCTGTCTAGGTTAGTCATAACTTTCCTTCCATGGAGGAAGCATCTTTTAATTTCATGGCTACAGTCACCATCTGCAGTGATTTTGGAGCCCCCAAAAATAGTCAGTCACTGTTTCTACTGTTTCCCCATCTATTTCCCATGAAGTGATGGGACCAGATGCCATGATTTTTGTTTTCTGAATGTTGAGCTTTAAGCCAACTTTTTCACTCTCCTCTTTCACTTTCATCAAGAGGCTTTTTAGCTCCTCTTCACTTTCTGCCATAACGGTGGTGTCATCTGCATATCTGAGGTTATTGAGATTTCTCCTGGCAATCTTGATTCCAGCTTGTGTTTCTTCCAATCCAGCGTTTCTCATGATGTACTCTGCATAGAAGTTAAATAAGCAGGGTGACAATATACAGCCTTGATGTACTCCTTTTCCTATTTGGAACCAGTTTATTATTCCATGCCTAGTACTAACTGTTGCTTCCTGACCTGCATACAGACTTTTAGATGCACTGAAATTTAAACCTTGTAGCAGTGAATTTGTAGTGCAAGTCTTAGAGAATTTGTAATACCATCTCTGTCATCTACTGGATCACAGAATAGAGAAGTAATAATTAAGTAAGTAGGGCCAGAACATTTTTTAAGAAATCTATTTTAAGAATTTTGTCAGATTTAACAAGTATTAAACTGAAACATGTAAGGAAATGGAACAAAAATGTGGCTCTTACAAAATGGACTATGTGTGTATATGTATGTTATATACCTATATATTTTACTATGTTTTTACTGAATGAAAGATTCTTTAAGTTCTGTAGTACTTTACAATTTTTAAAACTTTCACACGTATCCTTTCATATGATCCCATATAATCCTTTACCTCTTATCCTATATTGCCCCTCACTTCCCTCTCACCAATTGTAACCTCTGACTTGTTCTCTATATCTGTGACTGCTTTTGTTTGTTTGTTGTTTGTTTTGTTGACTAGTTTGGTCTATGTTTTAGATTCTGTACATAAATGATACCATGCAGTATTTGTCTTTCTCTGCTTGACTTATTTCATTTAGCATAATGCCCTCCAAGTCCATCCACGTTACTGCCAACAGCAAAATTTCATTCTTTTTTTTTTGGCTAAATAGTATTCCATTATCTATACACCACATCTTCATTATCCATTCATCTATTGATGGATATTTAGGTTGTTTCCATTGACAATTGTAAATAATGCTGCTGTGAACACTGGGGTGCATATATCATTTCAAATTAGTGTGTTTGTTTTTATTATTGTTTTGATTTTTATATATATACACAAGGATGGGATTACTGGGTCATATGGTAGTTCTGTTTATTTTTTTTAGGAACCTCCACACTGTTTTCCACAACAGCTGCACCAACTTACATTCCCACCAACAGTGTATGAGGATTCCCTTTTCTCTGCATCCTCACAAACAATTTTGTCTTCTTTTGGATGATAGCCGTTCTGACATGTATGAGATGATATTTGTTGTGGTTTTGATTTGCATGCTACTGATGATTAGAGATTTGAACAACTTTTCATGTGCCTGTTGGCCATTTGTATTTCCTCTTTGGAAAAATATCTATTCAGTTTTTCCACTCATTTTTAATCAGTTTGTTTGTTTCAGTGTTGAGTTTTATGAGCTTTTTCTATATGTTAGATATTAATCCCTTATCAGTCATAATGTTTACAAATATATTCTCAATTTCAGTAAGTTGTCTTTTCATTTTGTTGATGGTTCCTTTGCTGTGTAAAAGTGTTTAAGTTTTGCTGTGTAAAAGTGTTTAAGTTTAATTATATCCCATTTGGTTATTTTGTCTATTTCCTTTGCTTTAGGAGGCAAATCAAAAAAAAATATTGTTGATATTTATGTCAAAAAATGATCTATGTTTTCTTCTAAGAGTTTTGAGTTTATTAATAAACCTATTTTGAGTTTATTTTTATGTTTGATATTTTATTTATTATTATTATTTTTTACATATAACTGTCTGGTTTTTCCAACATCACTTATTGAAGAGCCTATATTTTCTCTATGGTATACTCTTGCCTCCTTTGTTATAGCTGAAATGTCCATAAATTTATTTCAGTGCTCTCTATTCCATGGATTTATGTGTCTGTCTGTGTATGTTTATGTGTGCGTGTATATGTGCACACATTGTGAGGCAGTGCCATGCTCTTTTAATTACAGTAGCTTTGTAGTATAGTCTGAAGTTAGGGCTAATGATTCCTTCCTGTCTGTTCTTCCTTTCCAAGAAATTTTTTGGCTATTCAGGGTCTTTTCCTTATAATAAATTATAAAATATTTTACAAATATTAACAGGAATGTTAGTGTCTGCAATTTTTAAAGAGGCAAGGCATACAGATCTGTAGTTTGCATGAACATATTGTGAGTTTGGACAATAGTTTCCTTTCTGGAACAGGATAAGCTAAAGAAAATTGTTAACACTATATTCAGTTCAGTTTAGTTAGGTCACTCAGTCGTGTTTGACTTTGTGACCCCATGAACTGCAGCACACCAGGCCTCCCTGTCAATCATCAACTCCGGGAGTCTATCCAAACCCATGTCCATTGAGTCAGTGGTGCCATCCAGTCATCTCATCTTCTGTTGTCCCCTTCTCCTCCTGACCCAATCCCTCCCAGCATCAGAGTCTTTTTCAGTGAGTCAACTCTTCACATGAGGTGGCCAAAGTATTGGACTTTCAGCATCAGCATCAGTCCTTCCAAAGAACACCCAGGACTGATCACCTTTAGGATGGACAGGTTGGATTTCCTTGCAGTCCAAGGGCCTCTCAAGAGTCTTCTCCAACACCACAGTTCAAAAGCATCAATTCTTTGGTGCTCAGCTTTCTTTATAGTCCAACTCTCACATCCATACATGACCACAGGAAAAACCATAGCCTTGACTAGACGGACCTTAGTTGGCAAAGTAATGTCTCTGCTTTTGAATATCCTATCTAGGTTGCTCATAACTTTCCTTCCAAGGAGTAAGTGTCTTTTATTTCATTGCTGCAATCACCATCTGCAGTAATTTTGGAGCCCAGAAAAATAAAGTCAGCCACTGTTTCCACTGTTTCCCCATCTATTTCCCATGATGTGATGGGATTAGATGTCATGATCTTGGTTGTTCATCCATACCCTAAAGTCTGTCTATAATATTTAGTATTTTTTCTTATATTGAGAGAAATGCCTACTAATTTGTAAAAATTTAGATTATATAGAAAAAACACTTCACTTTTTGTCAGTTACAATATAATCTTAGTCTGTAACTATACAATTTCTTATGTTTTAATCTTTAAACATTATGTTATGGGCAGCAATCCACTTTTTATTAAACTTTCTTTGAAAACATTAAATGTTGACATAATATTCCATTATTTAGACTATACAGTATTTTCTATTTTGAAGGCTATCATAAGTATTGTCTATATAGTATTGTCTATATATATAATAATTTCCCTAACTTAGTTTCCAAGAAAAGAGTTTGTGATTTGATGGGCATTACCACTGATGGCTTCCCATTAGTATTGAAGGAAAGGTTAGTGTTGCATAAACTGACCCCTTGTTATTACTCACAAATCTTCAATGAGTGACTCAATGCTTCCAAAGCATCTCTCATGAAACAATATTTTTGGAACCAGTGAAAGGTGTTAGGCTGTGGGCTTCACATGGAGAAAGTAAGCATCTACAGGATGTTCTCAGCTAATTCGGGGGAGGCAGGAAGAGTGCACATATCCACTATTTATTGCCTCTCTAAAATTGACCTGGCCTATAAGGCCCTTCAGAAACGTTTTCTCAAATCATTATCCAAATTCTGTAAACTCGGAGACCTGCTGCCTTACATTGGAAAGTTTGTAACCCTGTTCTGTGACCTATGAGGTAGAATTGAGGGAAGACTTAAGAGCTTTCTGCCGTCTTTCTTGTAAATAGAAATGGGATTCTATTTCATGAAATAAAGTATTATTAGAACCATCAGGGTTTTTCACTCTTTAATTTAGTTGCATTATACTAATATTCCATGATTTTGTCTTACACTCTAATAAAAAGTCCTTGCTATATTTTTCCTTTCAGAACCATTTGCTTTTTTTAATTTTAGTCTTTTATTTGTCTTTAAAAACATTATAACTGCAAGGTGGTAAGTTTATATTAGGATCTGCTAGACAGATGCTATTTCAATTTAGAGACTCATATGTCCTTTAACTTTTACCTCTTGTGAAAAACCAGTCAGAATTGATGTGAATTAGCCATTTTTATTAGGGCAAGTGTTAAAAAAAAAATCACTAAGCTTTGGCAAGTACATCACTTCATTGTAGAGAGGTCAAGCTACTATTAAAGTCAGTGCTACTTTATTGATTACTTTGATGTAGCTATGCAACAATAGAAGTTAGAGGAAGAAACACTGTACACAAAAAAAAGCACATCAGTTTTGATTGTTGCTCAGAAATGGACACCAATTCTGCTGTTTTTTGAATAGATTTTTTTAAAGGAATAATACCAGAAAATTGAATAAGAAATATATTTACAGCAATCTAGAACATGAAGAAAAACCTTCCAGAAAAATATATTCTCTTCAATGTTAAATAATTTCTTATATGTGGTCTAACATATATCCTAAAAAAAAAAAAAAATACTCCCAGCTTCTGCCAGCTTCTGCACATAAAGCATTGAGTATCATTAACATGTTAAAACCAAGTACTCATATAAAGTACATTTTTTACATGTTAAAACTGAGTGCTCATATAAAGTACTTTTTTTTTCTTGTGAGTGACTACTAAATATTCAGAGATAAAGAAATACAACATATTTTCATTTAATTAATACTAATTCATATTTTAGGAGAGATGATGCCTAACCTAACAATGAAAATAAATTCTTGACTCAAATGGAATAGAGAGGTGGAGAAGGGACAGTGTTCCTGGAATTAAGTAAAAAGGGCAAGAGAGAAATTCAGTAATCATGAACCGACCCTGTAATTTTCTGCAGAAACCATGAGAATTGATTACTTTGGTGATATTTATGTGCCCAGGGGAAATTCAAGTACAGAAACAAAATAAACACATGTATGAGTGTATGGACTTGCCTTATTGGAAGGTACGTAAATGCGAAGTTGCTTCAGTCCTATCTGATACTGTCCGACCCTACCGATTGTAATACACCAGGCTTCTCTGTCCATGGGATTCTCCAGACAAGAATGCTGGAGTGATTGCCATGCTCTCCTTCTGGGATCTTCCCAACCCGAGATCCAACCCGCGTCTCTTACGTCTTCTGCATTGAATATACCATTGCATTATGTCTTTATCACTAGCACCACTTGCTACTGCTGCTAAGTCGCTTCAGTCCTGTCTGACTCTGTGCGACTCCATAGACGGCAGCCCACCAAGCTCCCCCGTCCCTGGGATTCTCCAGGCAAGAGTACTGGAGTGGGTTGCCATTTCCTTCTCCAAGGCGTGAAAGTGAAAAGTGAAAGTGAAGTCGCTCAGTCGTGTCCGACTTTTCGCGACCCCATGGACTGCAGCCTACCAGGCTCCTCTGTCCATGGATTTTCCAGGCAAGAGTACTGGAGTGGGGTCCCTTTGCCTTCCCCGAGCACCACCTGCTGCTGCTAAGTCGCTTCAGTCCTGTCCGACTCTGTGCGACCCCATAGACGGCAGCCCACCAGGCTCCCCAGTCCCTGGGATTCTCCAGGCAAGAACACTGGAGTGGGTTGCCATTTCCTTCTCCAATGCATGAAAGTGAAAAGTGAAAGTGAAGTCGCTCAGTCGTGCCCAGCTCTTAGTGACCCCATGGACTGCAGTCTACCAGACAGCACCACCTGGGAAGCCCGTATTGGTAGGCACTTGCTGTTAAATACTACTTGGCTTTCATGCAACGCAAGTGAAGTGAGAAGATAATACACTTCCAAAAGTTCCATTCTGTTAAGTCTAATTACCTAGACCACTCATCTGTAGCCTGAAGTACTAAGATAAAACATTGATGTTGTAATTTACCAAAATTAAATTCAGTTGCAGATAGAGTTGGGCATTCATTAGACCCAGTATGGAAGAGAAATCTATGCTTAAAACTTCCCTTCTCTTAATAAACTTGTTCACTTGGTGACTGAAAGAAGGTTACCTATCTCCTTTGTGCCTCACCTTTCTTATCAATAAAATGGACAATAATACATTTTAGTTGCATATATTTACATGTATTTTAGGTTAGGTATCATCTCCCCTAAAAGTTTCTCCCCTGCTCACATATACAAATGAAGACCCCTTGTTCATGATTCTATGATTAATTATTCTTCACTAAAGACTAGATTATAAACTGAGTTTCTTACTGATGTAGTGGAAAATTATGAGAGACTTGAAAATTAATAAATATCCTGACCAAATTCACCTTCTGGGTTATCTCTGCCTATGTTTGTCATTAATCAGGCTATTTTATACCTAGAAATATAAAATAACTTGTAGAATGCTGATATAATACAAGTGTGTCCAGTAGACTGCAGTTAATTATTACCTTGAAAATATTAAATAGTTTTTCTATCCACTTATAAATTTATTTTGGTATTCTTTTTCTGACTGTAAGTGTGTAACATTTTGAAATCTCCTTTGAACCATATTTTACAGGTTTCCATATTTAGTCAAAAATTTTTTTAAAGATATTCAGTTTATGTCTATAAGATGTTTTATGCTCTGAAAAAAATCATAATTCACTATTTCATACTCTAAAAAAATTAATGTTTAAGAAAGAGCTGCATCTTGTTCTCTGTGTTATCCCATTTTAAGAAATTTTGGCAATTCTTTAGCACAGAAATGGTACCATGTAATTATTGAATGAAATAATTATTTCTAGGTTGGATCCTTGGAATTTAGTGCTGTTAAACTATTATGGACAGAGTTTATAGCACAGATTTGGGTGGAAACTTAGACCTAGGGAAAAAAGGGGAAAAAAGATTTTAAGGCCATGCCATAGAAAATTATACATCACTTACACCCACATCTCCTTATCCAAAATTCATTCCAACTGGAATATGTCATATGAGTATGTGCCTAGAAGGAAAAAAGTGCAGTTAGGGAAAAAGTACAGATCTCTGTTTCTGCTACATCGTTGTTCCAAAATCAAGTGTTCCATGAAACACGGTTTAAGAAGCACAATATCACAAAGCAGTATGGGTTCACCAAATAATTTCTACCTATATTGCTCATTCCTCAGGACAGCCTCCACTACAGAGGTTAAATATTGTAATAGTAAGGCTCCCCTTCACTTAGGGATAACTGTATAATACTGTTTTTGCCTGTGGAATGAGGGAACATGTCCACTGGAAGGGCAGGGCTTCTGGAAAAGATTCTTACTTACTGTCAAAAAGATAGATCTGCCTATATCCATGCTTTTTATTTATTGATTTTTTTATTTAATGAAGTCTAAAAGCCCTCTGTTACTCTGAGGTAAAGTCAAGAGAGTTACATAGATGCCAATCCAGAATCTTGTTCCAATTGAAACATGAGAAAATAGCAGAACCAGATTACTGAGATAAAATGAGTCTCTATATTTTAATTCATCATCAGTCAGATTTTCTATAACTGAACACAGGCACATGTAAATAATTCCCAGCTTTTGTATTTTATGCTAGAAAAGAAAATGGTTTACATAAATTCACTTTGTGATCAATATTCTTCAAATATATTTCTTTGCTATATTAAAATTGCATATTTTAGAAATAATATAAATAGCTACCTACCTAGTATAGTGTCTGTGCTGATTTAATCTCCTGTCAGCAGTGCACAAGGTTTCTCTTTCTCTCACATCCTTGCCAAGACTTGTTATTTCTTGTCATTTTGATAATAGCCATACTAACAAGTTTGAGGTGATGTCTTGTGACTTTGATTTCATTTCCCTGATGACTAGTGATGTTGAAAACCTTTTCATGTACCTGTTGGCTATTTGTCTATCTTCTTTGGAAAAGTATCTTATTGAGTTCTATGCTTAAAGTTGGATTTTTTCCTACTGAGTTGAATGAGTTCCTTACATATTCTGGATACCAACTTCTTATCAGATGCATGATCTGCAGATATTTTTCTCCCATCCAGTAGGTTGCCTGTTCATTTTGTTGATGGTTTCCTTTGTGTGTGAACCTTTCTAATTTAACTTAGTTATTTTTGCTTTTGCTATTTGTATTTTTGGTGTCTTGTCCAAAAAATTACTGCTAATACAATGTAAAAGAGCTTTCTACCTATGATTTCTTCTAGAAGTTTTACAGTTTCAAGTTTTAAATTTGTTTTTGATGTAATAACAGTTATTTTTAAAGGGAACCCGGGTTCAATCCCTGGGTCGGGAAGATCCCCTGGAGAAGGAAATGCAACCCACTCCAGTATTCTTGCTTGGAGAATCTCATGGACTGAGGAGCCTGGTGGGCTGCAGTCCATGGGGTCACAAAGAGTCGGACACGACTGAGTGACTTTACTTACTTATTTACTTACTTAAAGGGAAAGTGTTCAGTATTCAAAACAAAAATAAGAATGTGACCATATCTCAAAAATTGTAAGAAGATACTAAAAATAATTTTCACTGGACATGACAAAAATTTTACTTTTCAGTGACATATGTATATATTTAATAAGATAACTTAGTTAAATGCATTTAGGTACTGATTTTATGACATTTAATTTCTCTCCATTCTTTATGTAAGTAAGCAGTGGATGTTGCCTGATCTTTAGAAAATCCTGCAGGTAAGCAAATACTGTAAGATGAAAGGTGCCAGAACACTGAAGATAATTTGCATTCATTGACTCTGTAGAGGACCTGGACAACGGCTCATTTTTTAAATGCAGCACAATTAAAAATTATAGACTAGACAAATCAATAATTCTTTATACATGTCAGGTGAAGCAATTATCTCAGCTAGCTAATTGTCTTTAAGGAAAGTATCTTATTAAACTAAAGAATTCAGTGGTAAGAATGAAAAATATCTTTTTATTTCCATCTATTTGAAACCAAAGTCTGAATATCTTAATTAGGATTTTCAATGACATACCAATTCTTCAGATTAAATTTTATTATTTTTTTTTCTAAAGGCTTTTTGCAAACTTTTGAACTTAGAACACATTTGTACTTTGCAAAGAAAAATTTAAACCACTCTGCCTTGCAAGGATTATGAGGGTGATCTCTAAGTGAACATGAGTATGAATTTGGAACAGTTAATTCATAAAAGCCAGAGACCTTGCTTCTTTAAACTTCTTAAAAAGGTAAATTTTACATAAGCAAGGTGCATAGTAAATTCTCTGTAAGAATTGCTGAGGTGATGCACTGAACTATTCACTTTTCAATATTTCTCCAGCTTGCAAAATATGCATATATTAGAAGTAAAGCTAGAGAAAGTATTTCATAAAGAAACTTCCACAAATGGTGCTATATCCCTATGATTGGAACTGTTCCGACCACCTCTCCCTATGATATCCTGTCACCGATTGAACTGTGGAAATATGCATTTTGTTACTTAGTAATCTCAAACTAGAATGATGTAGATGTTTTAAAGACTAACATATTAATTTGCTTCCCAAAATGTTTCTTCTTATATGTACAAGTATAGGGAATGTCACCCACTTGGAAGGACTCTAGGAACTTGAACCTCATTAAATTATTTTACTGAATACTAAGAGATAAATCACTTGATTTTAGCATCATCTTCACTGATGTAAATGACAAACCTAGTTTTTGTTTTTGTTTTTGTTTTTTGTTCTTCATTGGGGCTTACATTTGAAGTGTTCTGGGAGATTTTGATATCATATCTCTCCTTTCCCTGGACTGCTTGCAATTCAGTTGCAAAATATTCATTCCCTCTAAACATTTTTTTTTTTATTTCTTACTCTTAGACTGAACAACATTAATACCTTTTTCCCTAGCACTATTAGGAATAAAAAAATAAATGAAATAGACTGCCTATAGTAGAAATGGCAGAATTTTCCTGGTTTTTTTTTTTTTTTAGTATAATTATTTTTCCATCTTGGTCAGGCAGTCAAGGATTTCAGACAGGCAAGTTTTGTTTTGTTTTGTATGTGGTTGATGTGTAAAGAGTTAACCTGGGAATCTTGGGATGGAGAGACTTGGCAGGGAGACCAAGGTTCAAAATATTATTATTACTTTATTAGTTTTAAGATGGAAAAGAAGTGTGACCTTACAAATTAGGCAAGCTATAAATTCAGCTACCCTAAAGGATTTTCTTTTTCTAATTTTCTCATCATCTCTAGAGTTAGAATCAATGTTGCTATATTAAACTTTCTCCCTGGCTTAGAAGAAATAAATATTTATAAGGAGGTGGAACCTTAGCTATCATTCAGCTGGGAATTTTTTTTTTAATTTGGGTTCTGGAACATCCTTATATTCCATTGAGAAATAATCTTGAATCTTCTCAGACCAATAATTGAGAGCTAAAGATCACAGAGCATATTAACTTTCTTTAAGAGTAGCTCCAATTTATCTGCTATTGGACTTTCCCATTTCAAATTTTATGAAATATCAATTTTAATGATTAATTACTTGGAAATCTCCTGTTTTCTGTTTCTCCACTTCCATTGTTCAAGCATGACAATAGCAAATGTTATTTCCCTAAGCCTAACTTAAAGAACGTTCAAACTACCTCACAATCGCACTCATCTCACACGTGAGTAAAGTAATGCTCAACATTCTCCAAGCCAGGCTTCAGCAATACGTGAACCGTGAACTTCCAGATGTTCAAGATGGATTTAGAAAAGGCAGAGGAACCAGAGATCAAATTGCCAACATCACTGGATCATTGAAAAAGCAAGAGAGTTCCAGAAAAACATCTACTTCTGCTTTATTGACAGTGCAAAAGACTTTGACTGTGTGGATCACAATAAACTGTGGAAAATTCTGACAGAGATGGGAATACCAGACCGCCTGACCTGCCTCTTGAGAAACCTATATGCAGATAAGGAAACAACACCTAGAACTGGACATGGAACAACAGACTGGTTCCAAATAGGAAAAGCAGTACATCAAGGCTGTATATTGTCACCCTGCTTATTTAACTTCTATGCAGAGTACATCATGAGAAACGCTGGACTGGAAGAAACACAAGCTGGAATCAAGATTGCTGGGAGAAATATCAATACCCTCAGATATGCAGATGACACCACCCTTATGGCAGAAAGTGAAGAGGAACCAAAAAGCCTCTTGAGAAAGTGAAAGAGGAGAGTGAAAAAGTTGGCTTAAAGCTCAACATTCAGAAAACTAAAACCATGGCATCTGGTCTCATCACTTCATGGGAAATAGATGGGAAAACAGTGGAAACAGTGTCAGACTTTATTTTGGGGGCTCCAAAATCACTGCAGATGGTGACTGCAGCCATGAAATTAAAAGACGCTTACTCTTTGGAAGGAAAGTTAAAAACAACCTAGATAGCATATTCAAAAACAGAGACATTAGTTTACCAACAAAGGTCCATCTAGTCAAGGCTATGGTTTTTCCAGTGGTCATGCATGGAAGAGAGAGTTGGACTATAAGGAAAGCTGAGTGCTGAAGAATTGATGCTTTTGAACTGCGGTACTGGAGAAGACTTGATAGTCCCTTGGACTGCAAGGAGATCCATCCAGTCCATCCTAAAGGAAATCTGTCCTGGGTGTTCTTTGAAAGGATTGATGCTAAACCTGAAACTCCAATACTTTGGCCACCTCATACGAAGAGTTGACTCATTGGAAAAGACCCTGATGCTGGGAGGGATTGGGGGCAGGAGGAAAAGATGATGACAGAGGATGAGATGGCTGGATGGCATCATTGACTCGATGGACATGAGTTTGAGTGAACTCCAGGAGTTGGTGATGGACAGGTAGGCCTGGCGTGCTGCGATTCATGGGGTTGCACAGAGTCAGACATGACTGAGCAGCTAAACTGAACTGAACTTCCTTTACAATTGTAGAACATCAGAATGAGTTATTAATTTTCTACTTGTCTCCAATACATGGAAATTTCCCACCGTCTTCCAAATCTGTCTGGGTTTATACAGTGGAATTCAGGACATAAAAACTTCTATGTCTGTATTTTCTTTATGTATTTCTGTCTGTCTGGTCTGCTGAAGTCACATTGATCAGTGCCACATTTGATCTCGTTGTATGGAAATGATTTTGATGTGTCAATATCCCAGTGCTTTTGGAACCTGCAAAGAAAGCTGTCTCTGAGCACTTAATGCAAGAAGAAGCACAGATGCTTTCTGTGTGAGGAAAGAATCTCTTTCCTAACTATGCTAATCCGTGATTTTCTAGGCAATGCTTTGACTTTCAGAAATTAGTGAAATCTGCACTTTCTACCAATTCCCTATCAAAATATTGGAAAATATTATTCAAAGTGGTGATACAGTGGCAAAGTATCTGCCTGTCAATGAAGTCTTGTGAGAGACAAAAGTTCTATCCTTGGGTCAAGAAGATCCCCTCAAGTATATATGACAACCCACTCCACTATTCTTACCTAGATAATTCCATGAACAGAGGATCCTGGTGGACGACTGTCCATGAGATCACAAAGAGTCAGACATGACTGAGCACACACAACAGAACAACATCATTCAAAATGAAGATATGGGCCCTAGGTATGTACACTCTTACCATGGTGTTATTTCTTTTAGGCTCTCTTACCTGACAGAGCAAAGAAATATATATTCGTATACTAATGTCTATATATACACATATCTATATCTATCTGTATATCCATGTATATATGTAACTATTGGTAACAGTGTTGGGCTAAACTTGATTTCCTACTGACAGTTTTAAATTTTTTCTACCTATCGATTTATATATATATTTTTTTCACATTTCCTGATTTTATTCTATATCTTCATATTATCTCCTTTAAATTAAGCTGACTCATCTGAAAAAAAGTATGCTGGAAGCCCCTAAAGATCTGCTACCAGCATTCAGATAACTACTAATTAAAGCTCTGGAATAAATGCAATAATTCATAGAAACCTATGAGTTGGGAAGGGTAGGACAGTCTGATGAATAGTCTAGAAGAGGAAGAACCAACAGTATTGTCACTAAAGTCACCAGATAATGTATATTCATAGTCAAGTAATCTTAATTCTCCCAACAAGTTGCTTTCTTTCAAGCCTACATGCCTTTGCATATGTTATTTGTTCTGCATAGAATTCCCTACAGAAACTATTCCAGCTGGGGATTTTCTTTTCACCATGCTGTATTCTCTCTCCCATAAATGTAACTGCTCCAGTTAGGTTTTGTTTTTCTCAGTGTCTTTACCCAAATAGGTGTGTGTATCATTCATTTCCACTTCTTTATTAAATGTCTTTCTTATAATTTTTATCTTATTGTGCTGTTGTTATGTATCTAAATGTCTTTGTCTTGCAATAAGTTGTGCATTTTCTAGTTATTTACCTTCAATGTAAAACAATGTCTGGCACATAGTAGACATTCTGAAATCCTTTATGAATTGAATAACTGAATTAATTAATTAGAGGAGAATATGTACTTATCTGATAGGGGTTAAAAGGGACATTAAATGAATAAATTTGTAAATGAAACTCAGAACAAAATTATATTAAGGATGCTAACTCTGGAAAATTCTCCAGCTCCCAAATTATTTACTTGTTTAAGCATTTGTAATTCACCATTAGAATTTCATCCAGTTTAGGATATTTTTGTTCAAGGTAACGTTTTTCAAAGTGGAAACATGTTCAGCGAGGATAACCTTTTAACTAATATAGCCCTGTCGCTCAGTCATGTCTAACTAATAGCATATTGTCCTCTTTTAACTAATAGTATATTGTCAATCTTTAACACCTTAGTGTATGGAAGACCTCAGACCTCCTGATAGTTTTAGTGCTGAACACTAACTACATAAGTAAAAGACAAGATTATTTGATTCTTACGAGCATTGATATTAACATTAAGACTAATAAAAAAAATCTGTTTTACTCTTTATAGCTTGTGACAATATTGTCAATAATTATCTTCTTCAAGTCTCAGTTTTGTCATCTGTAAAATGATTCTACAATCAGAGTCATTGAAAGTTGTTAAAAAGATTAAACAAGATTACACAAAAGTTACCTTGCTGCTGCTGCTGCTGCTGCTGCTGCTGCTGTTGTCACTTCAGTTGTGTCCGACTCTGTGCAACCCCACAGAGGGCAGCCCACCAGGCTGGGATTCTCCAGGCAAGAATACTGGAATGGGCTGCCTTTTCCTTCTCCAATGCATGAAAGTGAAAAGTGAAAGTGAAATCGCTCAGTCGTGTCTGATCTTCGCGACCCCATGGACTGCAGCCTACCAGGCTCCTCTGTCCATAAGTAAGCACCATTAAATATCAACCATTTTTATTATTTTTATATTATTCAAGAATTGGAATCTTGACAGAGTTGAACAGAGAGAGATTGTTTTGCTTTAAAAGGATTGCCCATACTGGGAAATCCCAAATGGGATATCAAAAGGACTTTTAGAATTTTCTCTAAACCCAGTGTATCCATTAGAGAGCTGGAAGCAGGAGGAAACAGGTTAAAGGAAAGGTAAAGATAAGAAGACTCTTGAGAGTCCCTTGGACTGCAAGGAGATCCAACCACTCCATTCTGAAGGAGATCAGCTCTGGGATTTCTTTGGAAGGAATGATGCTAAAGCTGAAGCTCCAGTACTTTGGCCACCTCATACGAAGAGCTGACTCATTGGAAAAGACTTTGATGCTGGAAGGAATTGGGGGCAGGAGAAGAACAGGACGAGAGAGGATGAGATGGCTGGATGGCATCACTGACTCAATGGACGCGAGTCTGAGTGAACTCTGGGAGTTGATGATGGACAGGGAGGCGTGGTGTGCTGCGATTCATGGGGTCGCAAAGAGTCAGACATGACTGAGCAACTGAACTGAACTGAACAGAAAGATTAGATTGAATGCTAGTGCGGATTAGGGTGTATCTATGCTGCATGTCAAAAGGAAACATTTTGTCTATTACAGAATGTTATGGAGGGTTTTTTCCTTTACATGAAGAAATTGAATGTTGGCCAATGGATTCATTCTGCAACAAACATTTATTGACAGCATACTATGTATGGTCCAAGCATTAATCTAAGCCCTGAGGATATAGCAGTAAACAATAAAGGAAAGAGAAGTTTTTGCTGATATTTAAATGTTAGTGGAAGAGGTGGTATTTTTCTAGACTAGAAATAGGGCTCTGACTACAAATGGTTTCTCATGTAAGAATGATTAAAAGTAGGCTCTGCTTTACCCTTCTGAAACACATCAAAATAACTTTTAAAATATGAATACATTTATCAGTTAACATGAACAAGAGACTATGCTAACTCCTCTATTATATAATTAAACCCTCACAACAAATTTATAATGTAAGTGTAAATTCTTCCAGTGCAGAAACTGAACCACAGAGATGGAAATTCACTTTCCTGAAGTTACATACCTAAGAAACAATACAATTGGTATTCACAACCCAGAAAGTCTGACACCAGAGCTCTAATCACCAGCCAATACAATAAAGTTTAAGACAAATAATGTCCTCTACAGCCTGCTGTTACCATCAATTTCCCCTAAGACTACACAGAGAATAGTCAATTGGCACATTTCCAATACTCTTTATCTCTGTGTAGTCATTCCCTTCCAAATCCATAGGACATGAGTCATGCAGGAAAGTAATCTGAACCAAAGTGGGCAGCATTTTTGCAGGTAGGTCACACATGATTTTTTTTTTTTAATTGAATACACAAAAATCAATACACTAGTAGGACTGGGAGCTGTAGTATTTCTCCATAAGTATTAAAAGGAGACATATACATATATATGTATATGTATACATATATATATGTATAAATATGTTTTTAAGTATAGTCTTTTAATACACCAATTCCTTGCCTAGTCTGCAAAGAACACATCAAATAATATTTGTACTAATAGCAAAGCCAAGCTAATCTTAATAGGCTATTATAAAAGTAGTTGGTAGTAGTTGACAATGAAAACATCTTGTAAGAA
Source organism: Aepyceros melampus (assembly GCA_006408695.1). Classification (NCBI taxonomy): domain Eukaryota; kingdom Metazoa; phylum Chordata; class Mammalia; order Artiodactyla; family Bovidae; genus Aepyceros; species Aepyceros melampus. Next base: position 174,141 of record SJXQ01003556.1, read on the forward strand.
AGGGGAAAAGAACAAGGAACATAATTTAAAAACTATCTAATATTACTATAAAGGCAAAGTTGCTAAAATATATGAATTCTTGATTTATTTACTAGATTGCCAATTTTTAGGCAAGGAAAGAGTACTAATCTCAAGCCATTTAAAAAGGATCTAAAATTCATATTTTTATATATCTAAATCACATATCTTAATCCTGTTTAATTAAATATCACAAAATGAAATTTTTGTGGGTTAATAGAATCACTGGTGTGCAGACCAAATGAGAACATGTTTAATAAGAATACTCTCTAAATTCCAGTGAATATCATCAATTTCTTCATGGGAACACTCAAATCAGATGACTTAGACCAAAATGATCAGCTTTGATTTGATCACTTTGTTAATGTATTATTTACATATATTATTTATATTTTTAGACATAATCTTCAACTGAGACTAAAAAGTATCCCAGTACATGAGAGTTTATAATATCTATTTCCTATTTATTTATTTTTGCCTTGAACATAATTTGTGTTGAATCATAATTTTCTTCTATAACTTTTATTTTGCCAGATTATTTATTATGAGTCTTTTTAAAGTCTACCTAGAACTTTCATGATAGTAGAGGGTTTTTCTGTTAATCATTTTAGATATTTTTAAAGATTCTGTTACAATGTGAGTTTCATGTATAGGATATAGAATTAAGTGATAGTTTCAGCTTCATTTAAATGCAGAGAACAGACACGAGAAGTTATAGAACCATTTATAGGAATTAAGTACAACAGCATTTCTCATTTAGTATTTTTATTACTATCTCACACTTATAATTACTTTACAGTTAAAAAGTGATTTTAAGTCTCTTATGCTAGTCTTCTTTGCAGTACCATGATTTACGCAAGTGCTGCTATTTTCAGTTTTAGCTTGTTAAGTACAAAAGTTGCTAACTTTTTGATTCTCTTAACTAAAATGGAATGTATGTCATAGTTAAATACTAGAATATAGAATCTTGGCAGAAGAGAAATCAAATTCTATCTCTGTTACTTGACTGTTATATGGTTTAGAGCAAAGCACTTAACCCTTTTAAAATACAGGTCACTCTCCTGTAAAAGTGAAGTCAATTGTATCTGCTTCATATAGTGGTTGTGAGGATGAACAATTATGCCAATAATATATGGCCTGACACAGAGTAGCTGTTTTCTAGACATGTAAACTTTGGGTTATATGAAGTCATTGTTGGCTTCTTCAGTGAATATCATCTTCATTTCTTAAATTGGAATTAAATAAAAATGTGTGTTGTGAACTTAAATTCTTTAGCAAGAGAATGTGTAACAGAAGTACTTTTCAATATTCACAGAACCCAAGGCCATGCACGTTTGGGACAAAGAGAAATTTGAAAAGTGAAGTTAGAATGTAGGTAAATCAGTCCAGCTGTGTTTGTGTATATATGTCATATGTGTGAGTGTCTCTGCCTCTGTGGATCTTAATTGGGAGAAGAATGTGATTCACTTTGTCAGTTTCAGTTTCAAGGTGTTTTTCACATCTTAGAAGTGTTAAATTAGTTTAAAAAGTTTTATGTAGCCTTTGGAGATTTGAAGAAGGGAAAGAAAAAGAACTGAAAATCTAGGTTAAGGTATTAAAAGATACTGCATCGTCTATGTCCACTCGTCCATCCATGAACGCTTAAGTTGCTTCCATACCTTGGCTATTGTAAATAGTGTTGAAAAGAACATAGGAATACATATAGCTTTTTTTTTTTAATTTCTATTGGTGCTTTTTTTAAATTGAAATATAGTTTATTTATCATGTGGTAGAAGTTTCAGGTTTACAGCATAGTGATTCAGCAATATATATACAGTCTATACATCCATTCTTTTTCAGATCCTTTTCCTCATAGGTTATTATAAAATATTAATCTAGTTCCCTGTGTTATACAGTAGGTTCTTTCTGGTTATCTATTTAATATACAGTAACATGTGTTAATCCCAAACACCCAATGTATCACTCCATTCCACTTTCCCCTTTGGTAACCATATGTTTGTTTGAATTAAGCATTTTAATTTTCTTCAAGTAAATATCCAGAAGTGGAATTGGTAGATCATATGGTAACAGTGGTGCTTGCCAGGTGGGACCGCTGGTAAATAACCCATCTGGCAATGCAAGAGGCCTGAGATTCAAGTTTGATCCCTGGGTCAGGAGATCTCTACCTGCAGGAGGGCAAGGCAAACCACTCCAGTATTCTTCCCTGGAAAGTCCCATGGACAGAGGAGCCTGGAAGGCTAAAGAGTTGGAAAATCTATTTTTAATTTTTTCAGGAAACTCCATACTGTTTTCCACAGTAGCTGCACCATTTCTGAAGGACTGACAAACGAGGCTGGGATTAAAGGCACACACTTTGAGCTATAATATAAGTCATGGAGATATAATACACGGCATAGGGAATATAGGTAATAATATAACTTTGTATGGTGACAGATGGTAGCTGGACTTATTGTGTAGATAATTTCATAATGTATAAAAAATATTGAATTACTATGTTGAATACCTGAAACTAATATAAAATTGTATACCAATTATAATTCAATAAAAAAATGGCACAAAACAGAAAGTTAAAAAAAATCTGTAATGGTTCAATGACTGCATGGAAGAAGGACTAAAATATTGATATTCAAATTCAGATTGATCACAGTTGATTAAATTATCTGGAAACAATACTAATATTTAGTATGGAAAATATGAATGAAAAATGATTTTTAATTAACAACCAAAATTTATTTTTTAGAAATAATCTGATCTAACAGGCAAAGGGAAAAATACAATGCTATACTTTGTACTTTAATAGTCATCATAGTGTATATCACTTAAAGGAAGTAGATTCTTAAAATGAAACAAAAGTAATGCCCCAATATTGTCTCTGCATTCAAAACTTCTTTACTCAAACATGAGACAGCAATGGCTATAATCAACATTGTTTTATTTATGATTTTTTCCAATTTGTGACTTTTATCTGGAAATGAAAATACTTCAAGAAATGAAAAATTTCAAGACTACAAAGGTATGAAACTAACTTTAATATAATAAAACAGCAATAATAATAGTTGAAGTTAATATTCATTAATTGTTTAAAAAGCCAGGGTGATGTGTTATATTAAAATATTAACCTATGTTCTATTAATTTATTCATTTATCAGACAAGAAAACTGAGGTAAGGAAAGGGAGAAGTAAATTAATTACTCAACAGTCACACAAAACACACACACATTAATTTCCATTTGACTTGAAATCTTCTGCAGGTGAAATGGATTTTTGTTGCAGTTATAAAGGAATGCTGTTAATACTAGAGACTTTTAAACAGTGAAGCAAATACTCAGTCAGTCACTCAGTCATGTCTGATTCTTTGTGACCCATGAACTTACAGTTTGTGGAATTCTCCAGGCCAGAATACTGGAGTAGGTAGCCTTTTCCTTCTCCAGGGGATCTTCCCAACCAAGGGATTGAACCTAGGTCTCCGGCTTTGCAGGCAGATTCTTTACCAGCTGAGCCAAAGGTAAGCCCAGATTGATTATATTCTTTGCAGCCAAAGATTGAGAAGCGCTATAGGTGAGAAAAAACTAGACCAGGAGCTGACTGTGGCTCAGATCATGAACTCCTTATTGCCAAATTCAGACTTACATTGAAGAAAGTAGGGAAAACCACTAGATCATTCAGGTATGACCTAAATCAAATCCCTTACAATTATACAGTGAAAGTGACAAATAGGTTCAAGGGATTAGATCTGATAGGCAGAGTGCCTGAAGAACTATGGAAGGAGGTTTGCGGCATTGTACAGGAGACAGTGATCAAGAACATCCCTAAGAAAAAGAAATGCAAAAAGGCAAATTGGTGATCTGAACAGGTCTTACATAGCTGAGAAAAGAAGAGAAGAAAAAGCAAAGGAGGAAAGGAAAGATATATCCATTTGAATGCAGAATTCCAAAGAATTGCAAGGGGAGATAGCAAACCTTCCTCACTGAAAAGTGTAAGACAATCAGTTCAGTTCAGTTCAGTCACTTAGTCAGGTCTGACTCTTTGCAATCCCATGAATCACAGCATGCCAGGCCTCCTTGTCCATCACCAACCCCCCGATTTCACTCAAACTCATGTCCATCGAGTCAGTGATGCCATCCATCCATCTCATCCTCTGTCATCCCCTTCTCCTCCTGCACCCAGTCTCTTCAGGGTCTTTTCCAATGAGTCAACTCTTCGCATGAGGTGGCCAAAGTACTGGAGTTTCAGCTTCAGCATCAGTCCTTCCAATGAAAACCTAGGACTGATTTCCTTTAGGATGGACTGGATGGATCTCTTTGCAGTCCAAGGGACTCTCAAGAGTCTTCTCCAATACCGCAGTTCAAAAGCATCAATTCTTCAGCACTCAGCTTTCTTCACATCCAGCGCTCACATCCATACATGACCACTGGAAAAACGATAGCCTTGACTAGATGGAATTTTGTTGGCAAAGTAATATCTCTGCTTTTGAATATGCTATCTAGGTTGGTCATAACTTTCCTTCCAAGAGTAAGCATCTTTTAATTTCATGGCTGCCATCACCATCTGCAGCGATTTTGGAGTCCCCTAAAAAATAAAGTCTGACACTGTTTCCCCATCTATTTCCCATGAAATGATGGGGCCAGATGCCATAATCTTTGTTTTTTTAATGTAGAGCTTTAAGCCAACTTTTTCACTCTCCTCTTTCACTTTCATCAAGAGGCTTTTTGGTTCCTCTTCACTTTCTGCCATAAGGGTGGTGTCATCTGCCTATCTGAGATTATTGATATTTCTCCTGGCAATCTAGATTCCAGCTTGTGTTTCTTCCATTCCAGCGTTTCTCATGATGTACTCTGCATAGAAGTTAAATAAGCAGGGTGACAATATACAGCCTTGATGTACTCTCTTTCCTATTTGGAACCAGTCTGTTGTTCCCTGTCCAGTTCTACCTGTTGCTTCCTGACCTGCATACAGGTTTCTCAAGAGGCAGATCAAGTCCACACAGTCAAAGGCTTTGGCATAGTCAATAAAGCAGAAATAGATATTTTTTCTGGAACTGTCTTCCTTTTTTAATGATCCAGCAGATGTTGGGAATTTCATCTCTGGTTCCTCTGCCTTTTCTAAAACCAGCTTAAACATCTGGAATTTCATGGATCACATACTGCTGAAGCCTGACTTGGAGAATTTTGAGCATTACTTTACTAGCGTGTGAGATGAGTGCATTTGTGCAGCAGTTTGAGCATTCTTTGGCATTGACTTTCTTTGGGATTGGAGTGAGAACTGACATTTTCCAATCCTGTGGCCAGTGCTGAGTTTTCCAAATTTGCTGGCATACTGAGTACAGCATTTTCACAGCATCATCTTTCAAGATGCTTATATCTTTCCTTTTCTCCTTTGCTTTTTGCCTCTCTTCTTTTCACAGCTTTTGTTAAGGCCTCCTCAGACAGCCATTTTGCTTTTTTCATTTCTTTTCCATGGGGATGATCTTGATCTCTGTCTTCTGTACAGTGTCACAAACCTCCATCCATAGTTCATCAAGCACTCTGTGTATCAGATCTAGTCCCTTAAATCTAATTCTCACTTCCACTGTACAATCATAAGGGATTTGATTTTGGTCATACCTGAATTGTTTAGTGGTTTTCCCTACTTTCTTCGATTTAAGTCTGAATTTGGCAATAAGGAGTTCATGATCTGAGCCAGAGTCAGCTCCCAGTCTTGTTTTTGCTGACTGTATAGAGCTTCGCCATCTTTGGCTGCAAAGAATATAATCAATCTGATTTCAGTGTTGACCATCTGGTGATGTCCATGTGTACAATCTTCTCTTGTGTTGTTGGAAGAGGGTGTTTGCTATGACCAGTGTCTTCTCTTGGCAAAATTCTATTAGCCTTTGCCTTGCTTCATTCTGTACTCCAAGGCCAAATTTGCCTGTTACTCCAGGTGTTTCTTGCCTTCCTACTTTTACATTCCAGTCCCCTATAATGTAAAGGACTTTTTTTTGGGTGTTAGTTCTAAAAGGTCTTGTAGGTCTTCATAGAACCATTCAACTTTAGCTTCTTCAGCGTTACTGATTAGGGCATAAGCTTGGATTACCATGATATTGAATGGTTTGCTTTGGAAATAAACAGAGATTATTCTTTCATTTTTGAGATTGCATCCAAGTACTGCATTTCAGACTCTTTTGTTGACCATGATGGCTACTCCATTTCTTCTAAAGGATTCCTGCTCACAGTAATAGATATAATGGTCATCTGAGTTAAATTCACCCATTCCAGTCCATTTTAGTTCACTAATTCCGAGAATGTCGACATTCACTCTTACCATCTCCTGTTTGACCACTTCCAGTTTGCCTTGATTCATGAAGCTGACATTCCAGATTCCTATGCAATACTGCTCTTTACAGCATTGAACCTTGCTTTTATCACCAGTCACATCCACAAAGCAATAGAGGAAAGCAATAGAATGGGGAAGATGGAGAAGGCAATGGCAACCCACTCCAGTACTTTTGCATGGAAAATCCCATGGATGGAGGAGCCTGGTAGGCTTCAGTCTATGGAGTCATGAAGAGTTGGACATGACTGAGTGACTTTACTTTCACTTTTCACTTTAATACATTGGAGAAGGAAATGGCAACCCACTCCACTGTTCTTGCCTAAAGAATCCCAGGGACAGTGGAGCCTGGTGAGCTGCTGTCTATGGGGTCGCACAGAGTCAGACATGACTGAAGCAATAGCAGCAGCAGCAGAGATCTCCTCAAGAAAATGAGAGATATCAAGGGAACATTTCATGCAAAGATAGGTTCAATAAAGGACAGATGATACAGACCTAACAGAAGCAGAAGATATTAAGAAGAGGTAGCAAGAATACACAGAATAACTATACAAAAAAAGATTTTCATGAGCCAGATAACCACAATGGTGTGATCACACAGCTAGAGCCAGACATTCTGGAATGTGAAGTCAAGTGGGCCTTAGGAAGCATCACTGTGAACCAAGCTAGTGGAGGTGATGGAATTCTAGGTGAGCTACTTTAAATCCTAAGGTATGATGCTGTGAAAGTGCTGCACTCAATATGCCAGTAAATTTGGAAATCTCAGCAGTGGCCATAGGACTGGAAAAGGTCAGTTTTCATTCCTATCCCAAAGAAGGGCAGTGCCAAAGAATGTTCAAACTACCACACAATTGTCCTCATCTCACATGCTAGCAAAGTAATGTTCAAAATTCTCCAAGCCAGGCTACAACAGTATGTGAACTGTGAACTTCCAGATGTTTAAGCTGTGTTTAGAAAAGGCATAGGAACCAGAGATCAAGTTGCCAACATCCACTGGATCATTGAAAAAGCAAGAGAGTTCCAGAAAAACATCTACTTCTGCTTTATTGACTGTGCCAAAGCCTTTGACTATGTGGATCACAAGAAACTGTGGAAAATTCTGAGAGAGATGGGAATACCAGATCACCTTGCCTGCCTCCTGGGAACCCATAGACAGGTCAAAAATCAACAGTTAGAATCTTTGATTTCCAAAATCGGAAAGTACAAATTGAGAAAAGATTATTGTCACCCTGCTTATTAAACTTATATGCAGAGTTCATTGTGTGAAATGCTGGGCTGGATGAAGCACAAGCTGGAATAAAGATTGCCAGGAGAAATAACAATAATCTCTGATATGCAGATGACACCACCTTTATGGCAGAAAAAAATAAAGAGGAATAAATGTAAAAGAAGAGAGTGAAAAAGCTGGCTTAAAACTCAACATTGAAAAAACCAAGATCATGGCATCTAGTTTCATTACTTCATGGCAAAAAGATGGGGAAACAATGGAAATAGTGAGAGAATTTATTTTGGGGGTGGGCTCCAAAATTACTGCAGATGGTGCAGCCATGAAATTAAAAGATGCTTGCCCCTTGGAAGAAAAGTTATGACCAACTTAGACAGCATATTATTAAGCAGAGACATCACCTTGGCAACAAAGTTTCAACTAATCAAAGCTATGTTTTTTCTGGTAGTCATGTATGGATGTGAGAATTGGACTATAAAGAAACCTGAGAGCCAAAGAATTGATGCTTTTAAACTGTGGTGGTGGTGTTATAGAAGACTCTTGAGAGACTGCAAGGAGATCCAATCAGTCCATCCTAAAGGACATCAGTCCTGGGTGTTCATTGGAAGGATTGATGCTGAAGCTGAAACTCCAATACTTGGGCCACCTGATGTGAAGAATTGACTTCTTGGAAAAGACCCTAATGCTGGATAAAATTGAAGGCGGTAGGAGAAGGGGATGACAGAGGATGAGATGGTTGGATGGCATCACCAACTTGATGGACATGACTTTGAGCAAGCTCCAGGAGTTGGTGATGGACAGGGAAGCCTGATGTGCTGCAGTCCACGGCTTCCCAAAGAGTGAGATGCGCCTGAGTGACTGAACTGAATTGCTACTAGATCCATCGGAAAGGCAATAGCTTCTCTTCCTCTTGTGTGCACTTAAGTGTTGTTCTTAGAGCTTGTCTTAACATGGGATTCAGGAAGTATGGTTATGCCTAGAAATTGTATGCAAAACCACGTGTGTGTGCATGTAAGAATGAGAATGTGTCTAGGTATGTGTTGGTTATATGTTTGACTTGTGGGTAAATGGAAATTTGTTTTGGTTCATTTTTAAGGGGCTGGAGGAACAGTGTTAACATCCAATTTCCAAAAGTTCTCATGATGGAAAAAGTTTATAAGAAAGCCTTTGTATCATGGGGACCAGCAGTTTAGATCTTTAAAAAAGATAAATCGAGGCATATTATAAATTTAAGAGTTTGAGGAAAACAATGATTGGGATCTAGCAGCACAAAAATCAGAATGGTCAAAAGCACTCAACCTAAAGAACTTAGGGGGAAGACTTTTATAGAGAAAGCATGGAATTAAAGCAAGAAATGATTTGATTTGGCTATAGCCTAAGTGTTTGCCTAATTTAGAAATGCATATGCTCTGTATGATCCAGTTGTTCTTCTATTGTTTAACCTTGAAGTATTTACAGTCTTAGGTTTGGGTTTGCTTACATAGGCAGGTAAGGTATTAGGATCACCTCGGTCTGATGGTTTTCTGTTTAATTAATTTAATAAGATCAGTGGATGGAATATCTATGCACATTATAACATCTGGAAAGATATCTAAGAATATTGATAATAGGCTACACCAACGTATTTAATTAGTCTTGGGTGGGGTTTATGCAGTGCCTTATTGGAAAATTTTCCCAAATGATTCTAATATATACTTAGTCTGGAGAACTACTTATTTAAATGAGATCTTATAGATCACTTCAATATTGTTTCATAGCAATAATTATAATCACTATTTTATTATCATAGTAGAGGATAACTTTAATTTTAGTTTTCATTTAATTTTTTAACACACAGCTTTTCTGTCTTAAAGTATGTTTAAACAGTAACTCTTAAGTATACATTTCACTTGCCTACAGTTATCGATGAGTTCTTACGGCATAACTTTTTATTCTCAGATTATTGTTTTGAATATAAATAGCTTAGGAAATATATACTAGTATTGAAATTTTAAGGAATAAAATATTCCACATTAAATTATCAGTCTGACAAAAGAATACAATTTTGTTCATTGATTCAGATTCTGAGAAGGGATTGACATCAGTGCGTTAATTTCCAGGGTACTGAAAATTTTAGTAGAGAAAGCTATACTTGAAATGATCCTGAATATCTATACTGTCTGAAGATCATTCATTAATATGGTGTCACTAGAACCAAGTAAATGTTCTTTCCTACAAAATAAAGAAAACAGGGAAAACAAATTAAAATATTAAAATAACAATTACTTTGGGTTTGTTTTAATACAATGTCTTTCGATACAAACCTCTTAGTTTCTTCTAAAACCTGTTTTTCTTTGATATCATTTTAAAGAAACTAGTGAAAGAGCTATTACTTATGATTGGAAATGAAACTCCCAATACTATTTAAAGAGTGATAGATTGCCGAATACTTAACAAAAATTAACACAATAGTAATGGAAATGTAATAGTAATGGAAATATTCTGAAGGAGATCAGCCCTGGGATTTCTTTGGAAGGAATGATGCTAAAGCTGAAACTCCAGTAGTTTGGCCAACTCATGCGAAGAGTTGACTCATTGGAAGACTTTGATGCTGGGAGGGATTAGGGGCAGGAGGAGAAGGGGACAACAGAGGATGAGATGGCTGGATGGCATCACTGACTCGATGGACACGAGTCTGAGTGAACTCTGGGAGTTGGTGATGGACAGGGAGGCCTAGTGTGCTGCAATTCATGGGGTCGCAAAGAGTCGGACACGACTGAGCGACTGAACTGAACTGAACTGAATGGAAATATTAAAGAAACTCATATTAACCCTTTAAACAGTCACATTTTAAAGATGAGGAAACTAGGTCTTATGGAATTTATTGATTCAAGTTCACATAAGCAGGGTCAGATGACACTGGAATAAATATCTTTTTGACTTGAGTGGCAATGCTCTTAATCTCTGTACTTTCTATTCATGTACTCCTTGCTTATACCCCTTCCTTGTCAGCTCCTCAATTTGTGTTAGTTCCAATAAGGGATTCTCATTTCTCAAAATTACTGGATTCACTTGAGCCTCAAATTAAAGGTTTTGGACCCAGTGAACTAAACAGAGAAGTGTTTGGTATGAAAGCTAATGACTGTGAAAGCAGGGAACTCAGATTTTAGCACCACACCTGCTCTGAGAAGTTTCAGGGTGAAGAAGCCTTTTACTTTTGCTTAGTTAAATGTTACCTACTATATTTCTACACAAATATTTCCTGCCCCCTCTGGAGAGCTAATTTTCTAATATCTTAACAAATACTATTTGGGTACTTCTCATTATAGCATTTACATTCTCTACATCAAAGAAATTTAGGAGACATGTAAGGTATTATGTATGCTTCTTCTTCTTCTTTTTTTTTCTTGCTGTGCTGAGTCTTCATTGCTATATACCAGATTTCTCTAATTGTGCCAGGTGGAGAGTACTCTCTAGTTACAGGACACAGGCTCTAGAGTGTGCAGGCTTCGGTAGCTGTGGCACACAGGCTTAGTTGCCACTAGGCATATAGGATCTTCATTCTTGGACCAGAGATTGAACCCCTATATCCTACATTGGCAAGTGGACTCTTAATCACTGAGCCACCACACAAGTTCCTATTTTTAGCTAGTATCCATTTTATCTGCACTAAGGGAGGTGAAACCACTCATGAAAGCTAGTATTCACTTGGATACTGCTAATAGAGTGAGTATTCCATCAGATGAAAGAAACCTATCATTCCATTTGTGCATGTACATGTGTGTGCTTATACATGTATGACTGTATTTATTCTTAGATCCAGGATTCCTGAGAGAGTCATGTTTCAAACAGCAATTATTCTAAGATATAGAATGATCCCAAATACAAGAAAGCAGCAGTGATTTATGCTTACCCTTTCTTCCCTCTAACCTTAATTTAATACTCTTGATCTCTCTACATTTTCATTCTGCTGACTATGATTTCCAGCTTGTGATTTCCCTTATATTCCTCCAGAATATGATTAATTTTCAAAAAAAAAAAAAAGTCAATGGAGTGGTATTTTCTATAAGTAATTAAAAGCATTGATCTTTTACATAGGTATCATAATAGAGGAAAATGTCAGAATGATATGAACTCATATGTTACTTTTATTCTCTATGTCTAGTCCAGTAACTGGGCCTTGCATCAATGTCCATTGGAAAAGGTTAGAATAGAGGGAAAAACAAAACTCTGGGTGAGCTGGAGAACCAATGAAAACAACAGATGCATTTCAAAATGCATATTTGGATTAAATGTTTATACAAAATCTCAAAGCTCTCCTTTGTTTTGTCTTTTGTAATACCTACAATTCCTTGTAATTCCACCCGTTTGTATTCAATAAAAGGCTTATATTTACACTCCCATGTCATTGTAATATGTATAGCTGTGCTGTTTGTTTGGGTTTTTTTAAGCTACTTTGTGTTGTACCCATATAAGTCTTCCTCCATTATAATAAGAACATGAGGTGGTTTTGTGAAAGGACAATGATACAAAGGGGGCAAAAAACACATGCATTTATTGCTGCATTTGGAAGATCTTTTTACACACATCTATATATGTATTCATTTATCTTATAGGCATTGTTTGGTGTTAGATTGGTCACTTCTTTCTCACATTCCTTATATGTAAGTTATTTTTCTAATTTAGTTTTTGGTCAGATGTTTGTCTATTTTAATATACTGATTTTCTTACATATGCTACCATCATTTCTCATCAGTTTTAACTACAATCATTTTATTTTTAAATATGAATACCATTTGTCAAATATACAGAGTTCTCTTATCTTAGTATAAGTTTAAATGGTTTCCAAAGCATTTTCCTCTTTTATCATTATTTATGTATTTAATTGGAGGCTAATTGCTTTACAATATTGTATTGGTTTTGCCATACATCAACATGAATCTGCCATGGGTGTACATGTGTTCCCCATCCTGAACGCCCCTCCCACCTCCCTCCCCATACCATCCCTCTGGGTCATCCAGGTGCACCAGCCCCAAGCATCCTGTATATGCATTGAACCTGGACTGGAGATTCATTGCACATGATATTATACATGTTTCAATGCCATTCTCCCAAATCATCCCACCCTTGCCCTCTCGCACAGAGTCCAAAAGACTGTTCTATACATCTGTGTATCTTTTGCTGTCTCACATACAGGGTTATCATTACCATCTTTCTAAATTCCATATACATGCGTTAGTATACTGTATTAGTATTTTTCTTTCTGGCTTACTTCACTCTGTATAATCAGCTCCAGTTTCATCCACCTCATTAGAACTGATTCAAATGTATTCTTTTTAATGGCTGAGTAATAATCCATTGTGTATATGTACCACAGCTTTCTTATCCATTCGTCTGCCAATGGACACCTAGGTTGCTTCCATGTCCTGGCTATTATAAACAGTGCTGCAATGAACATTGGGGTACACATGTCTCTTTCAATTCTGGTTTCCTTAGTGTGTATTCCCCACAGTGGGGTTGCTGGGTCATAAGGCAGTTCTATTTCCAGTTTTTTTAAGGAATCTCCACAATGTTCTTCATAGTGGCTGTACTAGTTTGCATTCTCACCAACAGTTTAAGAGGGTTCCCTTTTCTCCACACCCTCTCTTGCATCTATTGCTTGCAGACTCTTGGATAGCAGACATTCTGACTGATGTGAAATGGTACCTATTGTGGATTTGATTTGCATTTCTCTGATAATGAGTGATGTTGAGCATCTTTTCATGTGTTTGTTAGTCATCTGTATATCTTCTTTGGAGAAATGTCTATTTAGTTCTTTGGCTCATTTTTTAATTGGGTCATTTATTTTTCTGGAATTGAGCTGCAAGAGTTGCTTGTATATTTTTGAGATTAATTATTTGTCCATTGCTTCATTTGCTATTATTTTCTCCCATTCTGAAGGCTGTCTATTCACCTTGCTTATAGTTTCCTTTGTTGTGCAGAAGCTTTTAATTTTAATTAGGTCCCATTTGTTTATTTTTGCTTTTATTTACAATATTCTGGGAGGTGGGTCTTAGAGGATTCTGCTGTATTTATGTTGGAGAGTGTTTTGTCTATGTTCTCTTCTAAGAGTTTTATAGTTTCTGGTCTTATGTTTAGATCTTTAATCCGTTTTGAGTTTATTTTTGTGTATGGTATTAGAAATTGTTCTAATTTCATTCTTTTACAAGTGGTTGACCAGTTTTTCAAGCACCACGTGTTAAAGAGATTGTCTTTTTCTCCATTGTATATTCTTGCCTCCTTTGTCAAAGATAAGGTGTCCATAGGTGTGTGGGTTTATCTCTGGGCTTTGTATTTTGTTCCATTGACCTATACTTCTGTCTTTGTGCCAGTACCATACTGTCTTGATGACTGTGGCTTTGTAGTAGAGCCTGAAGTCAGGCAGGTTGATTCCTCCAGTTCCATTCTTCTTTCTCAAGATTGCTTTGACTATTTGAGGCTTTTTGTATCTCCATACAAATTGCGAAATTATTTGTTCTAGCTTTGTGAAAAATATCGCTGGTAGCTTGATAAGGATTGCATTGAATCTATAGATTGCTTTGGGTAGTACAGTCATTTTCACCATATTGATTTTTCTGACCCATGAACATGGTATATTTCTCCACCTGTTAGTGTCCTCTTTGATTTATTTCACCAGTGTTTTATAGTTTTCTATATATAGGGCTTTGATTTATTTCAGTTCAGTTCAGTCACTCAGTCATGTCCGACTCTTTGCAACCCCATGAATCACAGCATGCCAGGCCTCCCTCTCCCTTATCAACTCCTGGAGTTCACTCAAACTCATGTCCATCGAGTTGGTGATGCCATCCAGCCATCTCATTCTGTCATCCCCTTCTCCTTCTGCCCCCAATCCCTTCCAGCATCAGGGTCTTTTCAATGAGTCAATTTTCACATGAGGTGGTCAACGTATTGGAATTTCAGCTTTACATCAGTCTTTCCAATGAACACACAGGACTGATCTCCTTTAGGGTGGACTGATTGTATCTCCTTGCAGTCCAAGGGACTCTCAAGAGTCTTCCCCAACACCACAGTTCAAAAGCATCAGTTCTTCGCATTCAGCTTTCTTCACAGTCCAACTCTCAAGTCCATACATGACCATTGGAAAAACCATAGCCTTGACTAGATGGACCTTTGTTGGCAAAGTAATATCTCTCCTTTTCAATATACTATCTAGGTTTGTTTCTTTAAGCAGATATATTCCTAAGTATTTTATTATTTTTGTTGCAATGGTGAATGGAATCGTTTCCTTAATTTCTCTTTCTGTTTTCTTATTTTTGGTGTCTAGGAATGCAAGGGATTTCTGTGTTGATTTTATATCCTGCAACTTTACCATATTCATTGGTTATCTCTAGTAATTTTCTGGTGGAGTCTTTAGGGTTTTCTATGTAGAGGATCATGTCATCTGCAAACAGTGAGAGTTTTACTTCTTCTTTTCCAATTTGGATTCCTTTTATTTATTTTACTGCTCTGATTGCTATGGCCAAAACTTCCAAAACTATGTTGAATAGTAGTGTTGAGAGTGGACACCCTTGTCTTGTTCCTGACTTTAGGGGTAATGCTTTCAACTTTTCACCATTGAGGCTAATGTTTGCTGTGGGTTTATCATATATAGCTTTTATTATGTTGAGGCGTATTCCTTCTATTCCTGCTTTCTGGAGAGTTTTTTTTTTTATCATAAATGGATGTTGAATTTTGTCAAAAACTTTCTCTGCATCTATTGGAGAAGGCAATGACACCCTACTCCAGTATTCTTGCCTGGAAAATCCCATGGACAGAGGAGCCTGGTAGGCTGCAATCCATGGGGTTGCACAGAGTTGGACACGATTGAGTGACTTCACTTTCACTTTTCACTTTCATGCATTGGAGAAGGAAATGGCAACCCACTCCAGTATTCTTGCCTGGAGAATCCCAGGGACGGGGGAGCCTGGTGGGCTGCCATCTATGGGGTTGCACAGAATTGGACACGACTGAAGCGACTTAGCATTGAGATAGTCATATGGCTTTTATTTTTCAATTTGTTAATGTGGTGTATTACACTGATTGATTTGCAGATATTGAAGAATTCTTGCATCCCGGGATAAAGCCCACTTGGTCATGGTGTATGATCTTTTTAGTGTGTTGTTGGATTCTGACTGCTAGAATTTTGTTAAGGATTTTTGCATCTATGTTCATCAGTGATATTGGCCTGTAGTTTTCTTTTTTTGTTGCATCTT
This sequence comes from Aepyceros melampus, assembly GCA_006408695.1. Classification (NCBI taxonomy): domain Eukaryota; kingdom Metazoa; phylum Chordata; class Mammalia; order Artiodactyla; family Bovidae; genus Aepyceros; species Aepyceros melampus. Next base: position 189,924 of record SJXQ01003556.1, read on the forward strand.
TGTCCAGTTTTTGTATTAGGGTGAGGGTGGCCTCATATAATGAGTTTGTAAGTTTACCTTGCTCCACAATTTTCTGGAAGAGTTTGAGTAGGATAGGTGTTAGCTCTTCTCGAAATTTTTGGTAGAATTCAGCTGTGAAGTCGTCTGGACCTGGGCTTTTGTTTGCTGGAGGATTTCTGATTACAGTTTCAATTTCCGTGCTTGTGATATGTCTGTTGAGATTTTCTATTTCTTCCTGGTTCAGTTTTGGAAAGTTGTACTTTTCTAAGAATTTGTCCATTTCTTCCACGTTGTCCATTTTATTGGCATATAATTGCTGACAGTAATCTCTTATGATCCTTTGTAATCCTGTGTTGTCTGTTGTGATCTCTCCATTTTCATTTCTAATTTTATTGATTTGATTTTTCTCCCTTTGTTTCTTGATGAGTCTGGCTAATGGTTTTGTCAATTTTATTTATTCTCTCAAAGAACCAGCTTTTGGCTTTGTTGATTTTTGCATGGTCTCTTTTGTTTCTTTTGCATTTATTTCTCCCCTAATTTTTAAGATTTCTTTCCTTCTACTAACCCTGGGATTCTTCACTTCTTCCTTTTCTAGTTGCTTTACGTGTAGAGTTAGGTTATTTTTTTGACTTTTTTCTTGTTTCTTGAGGTATGCCTATATTGCTATGGACCTTCCCCTTAACACTGCTTTTACAGTGTCCCACAGGTTTTGGGTTGCTGTGTTTTCATTTTCATTCATTTCTATGCATATTCAGATTTCTTCTGTGATTAGTTGTTTATTCAGTAGCATGTTGTTCAACCTCCATATGTTGGAATTTTTAATAGTTTTTCTCCTATAATTGAGACCTAATATTACTGCATTGTGGTCAGAAAAAGTGCTTGGATGATTATAATTTTTTTTTTTAATTTACTAAGGCTAGATTTATGGCCCAGGATGTGATCTATCCTGGAGAAGGTTCCGTGTGTGCTTGAGAAAAAGGTGAAATTCATTGTTTTGGGGTGAAATGTCCTATAGACACCAATAAGGTCTAACTGATCTCTTGTATCATTTAAAGTTTGTGTTTCCTTGTTAATTTTCTGTTTAGTTATCTATCCATAGGTGTAAGTGGGGTATTAAAGTCTCCTACTATTATTGTGTTATTGCTAATTTTCCCTTTCATACATGTTAGCATTTTTCTTACATATTGCAGTGTTCCTATGTTGGGTGCATATATATTTATAATTGTTGTATCTTCTTGAATTGATCCTTTGGTCCATTATGTAATGTCCTTCTTTGTCTCTTTTCACAGCCTTGAGAATTGCTACTCCTGCTTTCTTTGGTCTCCATTTGCACGGAATATATTTTTCCAGCCCTTCACTTTCAGTCTGTATGTGTCTCTTGTTTTGAGGTGGGTCTCTTGTAGAAAACATATATAGGGGTCTTGTTTTTGTATCCATTCAGCCAATCTTTTTCTTTTGGTTGGAGCATTCAACCCATTTACATTTAAGGTAATTATTGATAAGTATGATCTCATTGCCATTTACTTTATTGTTTTGGGTTTGAGTTTACACACTCTTTTTTTGTTTCCTGTCTAGAGAAGATTCTTTAGCATTTGTTGGAGAGCTGGTTTGGTGGTGCTGAATTCTCTCAGCTTTTGCTTGTCTGTAAAGCTTTTGATTTCTCCTTCATATTCGAATGAGATCTTTGCTGAGTACAGTAATCTGTGCTGTAGCTTATTTTCTTTCATCACTTTAAATATGACCTGCCATTCCCTCCTGGCCTGAAGAGTTCCTATTGAAAGATCAGCTGTTATCATTATGGGAATCCTCTTGTGTGTTATTTGTTGTTTTTCCCTTGCTTCTTTTAATATTTATTCTTTGTGTTTGATCTTTGTTAATTTAATTAATATGTGTCTTGTGGTGTTTGCCTTGAGCTTATCTTGTTTGGGACTCTCTGGGTTTCTTGGACTTGGGTGATTATTTCCTTCCCCATTTTAGGGAAGTTTTCAACTTATATCTCCTCAAGTATGTTCTCATGGTCTTTATTTTTGTCTTCTTCTGGGACTCCTATGATTTGAATGTTGGGGCATTTAACATTGTCCCAGAGATCTCTGAGATTGTCCTCATTTCTTTTAATTTGTTTTTCTTTTTTCCTCTCTGATTCATTTATTTCTACCATTATATCTTCTACCTCACTAATCCTATCTTCTGCCTCCATTATTCTATCATTTGTTCCTTCCAGAGTGTTTTTTTTACAACATTTATTGCATTATTCATTATATATTGACTCTTTTTAATTTCTTCTAGGTCTTGATAAACCGTTCTTGAATCTTCTCAGTCCTTGTCTCCATGCTATTTATTTGTGAATTTATTTTGATTTCAAGATTTTGGATCATTTTCACTCTCATTATTCTAAATTCTTTATCAGGTAGATTCCCTATCTCTTCCTCTTTTGTTTGGTTTAGTGGGCATTTATCCTGTTCCTTTACCTACTGGGTATTCCTCTGTCTCTCCATCTTGTTTATATTGCTGTGTTTGGGGGTAGTCTTTCTGTATTCTGGCAGTTTGTGGAGTTCTCTTTATTGTGGAGTTTCCTCGCTGTGGGTAAGGTTGTACGGTTGGCTTGTCAAGGTTTCCTGGTTAGGGAAGCTTGTGTCGGTGTTCTGGTGGGTAGAGCTGGATTTCTTCTCTTTGGAGTGCAATGAAGTGTCCAGTAATGAGTTGGAGTGCAATGAAGTGTCCAGTAATGAGTTATGAGATGTCAGTGGGTTTGGAGTGACTTTGGACAGCCTGTATATTGAAGCTCAGGGCTATGTTCTTGTGTTGCTGGAGAATTTGCATGGTATGTCTTGCTCTGAAACTTGTTGGCCCTTGGGTGGTGCTTGGTTTCAGTGTGGGTATGGAGGCGTTTGATGAGTTCCTGGTGATTAATGTTCCCTGGAGTCAGGGTTCTCTGGTGTTCTCAGGATTTGGACTTAAGCCTCTTGTTTCTGGTTTTCAGTCTTATTTTTACAGTAGTCTCGAGACTTCTCCATCTATACAGCAACATTGATAAAACATCTAGGTTAAAGATGAAAAGTTTCTCCACAGTGAGGGACACCCAGAGAGGTTCACAGAGTTACATGGAGAAGAGAAGAGGGAGGAGGGAGAATGAGGTGACCAGGATGAGATGAGGTGGAATAAAAAGAGGAGAGAGCAAGCTAGCCAGTAATCACTTCCTTATGTGTGCTCCACAGTCTGGACTGCTCAGAGATGTTCATGGAGTTACACAGAGAAGAGAAGGGAGAGGAGGGAGACAGAGGTGACCAGGAGGATAAAGGGGGGAATCAAAATGAGAGAGACAGATCCAGCCAGTAATCAGTTTCCTAAGTGTTCTCCACCATCCAGAACACACAAAGATAGTCACAGAGTTGGGTAGAGAAGAGAAGGGTGAGGGAGGAGATAGAGGCAACCTGGTGGAGAAAAAGGAGAGTCCAAAGGGAGAGAGCAGTCAAGCCAGTAATCTCACTCCCAAGTAAGAATGGGTACTGAAAATTGGGTTCTTAAAGGTACAAAATTGATAACAAATACCAAAAAGCAAAGATTAAAAATCTAGAGTAGAGGTTGGATTTTTAAAAATACAATATTAAAGAAAAAAAAGTCACAAAATTATTATATATATATATATGAAATTGGCTTTAAAAAATATGGTCTCTCTTTTTACTTTTGCAAAGTAATATTAGGTTATAAAAATGAAAGTTAAAGGAGTAATAGAGGACTTATAAATAGGGGGAAAATAAAAAATGATATTAAAAATAGCAAAAATATATCTAGGGCTTCCTCTGGTGTTGCTGTGGGCAAAGTGGGGTCAGTTCATTTTCAGATATTTCCTTGATCTGGCTTATACTTCTCAAGAAAGGCAATGCCAAAGAATGCTCAAATTACCGCACAATTGCACTCATCTCACATGCTAGTAAAGTAATGCTCAAAATTCTCCAAGCCAGACTTCAGCAATCCATGAACTGTGAACTCCCTGATGTTCAAGCTGGTTTTAGAAAAGGCAGAGCAACAAGAGATCGAATTGCCAACATCCGCTGGATCATGGAAAAAGCAAGAGTTCCAGAAAAACATCTATTTCTGCTTTATTGACTATGCCAAAGCCTTTGACTGTGTGGATCACAGTAAACTGTGGAAAATTCTGAAAGAGATGGGAATACCAGACCACTTGACCTGCCTCTTGAGAAATCTGTATGCAGGTCAGGAAGCAACAGTTAGAACTGGACATGGAATAACAGACTGGTTCCAAATAGGAAAAGGAGTACGTCAAGGCTGTATATTGTCACCCTGCTTATTTAACTTCTATGCAGAGTACATCATGAGAAACACTGGACTGGAAGAAACACAAGCTGGAATCAAGATTGCTGGGAGAAATCTCAATAACCTCAGATATGCAGATGACACCACCCTTATGGCACAAAGTGAAGAGGAGCTAAAAAGCTAGAGTTCCAGAAAAACATCTATTTCTGCTTTATTGACTATGCCAAAGCCTTTGACTGTGTGGATCACAGTAAACTGTGGAAAATTCTGAAAGAGATGGGAATACCAGACCACTTGACCTGCCTCTTGTGAAACCTGTATGCAGGTCAGGAAGCAACAGTTAGAACTGGACATGGAACAACAGACTGGTTCCAAATAGGAAAAGGAGTATGTCAAGGCTGTATATTGTCACCCTGCTTATTTAACTTGCAAAATTACAGTACAATATTGCACAACCACAATGTTGGATTGATATAGTCAAGATAGTAAACATTTCCATCACCACAGGGATTCCTCATGTGCCCTTTGATAGCCACATCTCCTTCCTTCCCACTCCCATCCTCTCTTTAACCACTAGCAACCACTCATCTGATCTCCATTTCTATAATTTTTAAAAATTCAAGAGTGCAATCATATAGTGCATGCATACTTTTTCTTCAGGAATCAGTGTTAAACTTGTGGAGTGTATTCCTAATTTGATACACCTTTTTTTGTTTTATATTGGTCTAATTTTTTAAAATCAAACAACACCTTAGATATTCAATATTTTCATTTGTAGACACTCATTCAAGCTTACTGAGTTAGATTTGATCCCCTGGAAACTGAGATGGAAACTTGTATATGGGAGGTCCACTGGTGCTTGGTCTCAGTAGACACCCTTGTAAGAAACTGAGGGAGATGGGATTGGACAGAAGGAGAAGCCACCCCACAGGACAGTTGTAGCTGAGGTCGCAGCTCATCTACAGGGAGCTTTGAAACCAGATGGGCCTTCAGTGTTGTCCCAAATTGAGGGAAGGAGGCTAGATCTATGAATCTCTTTTCTATTTCCATTGATTCTTTGTATACATTTGAGAATTAGCTTGTAGATTTCTACAAAGGATCCTGCTGGGATTTTGATATGAATGGTGTTGAATCTATAAATCTATTTGATATGAATTGATACATTAAGAATATAGAGTCTTACAATCATTAAATACATATATCTGTATTAATTTAGGTCTTCTTTGATTTCTTTATTTGGTGTTTTATAGTTCTCAACATATATACAGATCTTGTATATATTTTATTAGATTTATACCTAAGTATTTCATTTGTGGTGATACTGGAAATGATATTTTTTAAAAATTAAAATTTCAGTTGCTCATTGATAGTATATATGTCTTGTTAAACTGACATATTAGTATTACTAGTTTTATTTGCATATTCTTTAAAATTTTCTCCTTAAATAAGAAAAATGATACCATCTATAGGGAGTAACGTGGGCTTTTTTCTTTCTATTTGGTGTGACTTTTATTTCTTTCACTGGCTATGTCCTTCATTTAATGTTAATTAGAAATAATGAAAATCTCTGCCTTGTTTCTTATCTTGGGGGAAGCAATCTTTAACAATTATGTATGATTTTAGCTGTAGATTTTTTTAAAGTGCCTTTATTAGAGTGAGAAATTTCTATTCCATTTGTTGAGGATTTTTTTCATGGTGAGCAGATGTTGAATTTTTATCAAATTTGTTTTTCCTGTGTCCACTGAGATGATCTATCATGGTCTTCTTCACTCTTTTGATGTGGTAAATTAAATTATTTGATTTTTCAAGTATTGAACTAACCTTGCATTCTTGGAATAAATTCTATTTGGTCATCCTATCTTGTTTTTACACATTTTCTCCTGAATTTGATTTACTAATATTTTGTGAGACTTTTTATATCTATGTCCATGAAAGATAATGGCTTGTTGTACTGTTTTGTCTGGCTTGAGTATCAGGGTAATGGGCTGACTTATAAAATAAGACAGAAAGTGCTCATTCCTCTTCTATTTTTTTTGAAGATTTTTTGTGGAATTGACACTTTTGATGTTTTTTCCCATAAAAGTTTAAACAACTTTGCCAGGAAAATCATCTTAGCCTGTATTTTTCTTTGTAGGATGTTTTTAACTGCAAATTTATTCTCTTTAATAGATACAAGAAATTTTGATTTATTTATTTCTCCTTGAGTAAGCTTTGGTTGTTGATGTCTTTTAGAGAAACTGTCCATTTCACTTATTTTGTCAAATAGATACACATAAGTTGTTTGTAATCTTCAATTATTATCCTGTGACTGTATGATCTTTATAGTGATAGCCCCTCTTTTATTTCTGATATTGGCAATTTGCATATTCGCTCCTTTTTTCTTGGGCTTTCCTCATAGCTCAGTTGGTGAAGAATCCACCTGCAAGCAGGAGACCCCGGTTGGATTTCTGAGTCAGAAAGATCTGCTGGAGAAGGGATAAGCTCCCCACTCCAGTATTCTCAGGCTTCCCTTGTGGCTCAGCTGGTAAAGAAATCCACCTGCAATGTGGGAGACCTGGGTTTGACCCTGGGTTGAGAAGATACCCTGGAGAAGGGAAAGGCCACCTACTCCAGTATTCTGGTCTGGTGAATTCCATGGACTATAGGGTCCCAAAGAGTTGGACAGGACTGAGCGACTTTCAGTTTCCTTTTTTCTTAGTCATTGTGGCTGGCGGTTTGTTAATTTTATTGATCTTTTCAAAGAACAAGCTTCCTGTTTTTTCATTGCTTATTTTTTCCTATTTTCAAATTCACTGACTTCTGCTCTTTATTTCTTTTCTTCTGCTTGCTTTCAGTACCCTTATTGAGTTTCTGTTTTTTTGTTCTAGTTTTCTTTAATCTATATGGGGTTGTCTTCTTTTTTAAAATTCATTAATTTATTTACGTGCCAGGTCTTTGCTGCTGTGCACGGACTTTCTCTAGCTGCAAGGAGCAAGTGCTCCTCTCTAGCTGTGGTGCTTGGGCTTCTCACTGCAGTAGCTTCTGCTGTTGCAGAGCACAGGCTCTGGGATGCCGCAGTTTCAGTAGTTGCGGCACACAACCTTAGTTGCCCGTGGCTTGTGGAACCTTTCTGGACCGGTGACCAAACCGTGTCCTCTGCATTGGCAGGTGACTTTTTAACCACTAGACTACCAAGGAAGCCCTGTTATATTCACTGATTACCATTGAAGTCACCACCTATGATTGTGAATGTGTCCGTTTGTTCTTTCACCTATATCAGTTTTTGCCTTATGTATTCTGAACCATACCTGTTAGGATTGTATCATTTAGAATTGTTTTGTCTTCTTAGTGAATTAACCTTTTTATCATTATGTTTATACCTTATAATATCCCTTGTTTTATACTCTACTTCGTCTAGTCTTAGTACAGTTATTCCAGCCTTCTTTTGATGATTTTAAGATACATATATTTTCATTGTATACTTTTAATCTATTTACAGCTTTAGGTTTAAAGTCGATTTCTTATAGATACATGCAGTTCGGTTTTGCTTTTTTTGCTGTTTGGTAAGCTCTGTTTTTAAAATGATGAATTTTATCATTTATATTTAATGTAATAATTATATCTACCATTTTGCTAGCTTTTTTGTTTCTTCCATTATTTTTGCTCCTCTTGTTCTTGTCTTTCCTTTTTCTTATAATACATGCAGTTCGGTTTTGCTTTTTTTGCTGTTTGGTAAGCTCTGTTTTTAAAATGATGAATTTTATCATTTATATTTAATGTAATAATTATATCTACCATTTTGCTAGCTTTTTTGTTTCTTCCATTATTTTTGCTCCTCTTGTTCTTGTCTTTCCTGTTTGATTTTGCGTTGAGCATTTAAAAAAAATTCCCATGTATCCTTATTACTTGGATTATTATTTACATTTCTTTTAAAGATTTTTCTTAGCTGTTTCTTAATACTTAAAAGTACATATTTATATAATCACAATATAACTTCAAATAACATCGTGTTTTGTCACGTATTACATGAGAACCTTATACTAGCATATTCTCAATTGTCCCCCTTTTCTTTAATCTTCTCTACAATCTTTGTCATATATTTTACTTTTATCTTTACATTGTACTACAAACCTTCAACTCATTGCTACTATTTTAAAATTAATTGTCTCTTAGAGCTGTTAAAATGAGAAAAATATGTTTCACATTTACCTTTATTTTAATCATTTCTGAAGATTTAATTTCACTGTATATGCTCAAGTTTCTTTCTGATATCATATTTCTTATTGCTAAAGAGCTTTTTATTTTTTACTATTTTTTAAGAGCTTTTTAAAAAACATTTTGTAGTTCAGGTTTACTGGTAATGAATTTTCTCAGCTTTTGTTATGAAAATAGTTTCAGTGGCATAAGATTCTGAGGAGATAGATTCCCCCCACCCCTTTTTCAGGATTTTAGAGATGTCACTCTGTTATCTTCTAGATTGTACGGTTTATGACAGCTTGCTGTACTTCATCTTTTTACTCAGTATGTTATCTGTCTTTTCCTTATCTTTCTTTTGCCTTCTGAATTTCTCTTTGTCATTGGTTTTCAGCAGTTTGAATATGATTTGCTGAGAAGTGTGCACCTCTTTGTGTGTATATGTGTGAAGGGCTATTTTCTTGGGGTGTTTTTTTTTAGTGTTCATTCTTTTGGGGGTTTCCTGAGTTTCTTTGATTTATGGTTACTGTATTTCATTGTTTTAGGAACATTCTTGGCCATTATTTTTTTTTTAATTTTTATTTTTACTTTATTTTACTTTACATTACTGTATTGGTTTTGCCATACATTGACATGAATCCGTCTTGGGTGTACATGAGTTCCCAATCCTGAACGCCCGCCCCCCACCCCATATCAACTCTCTGGATCATCCCCATGCACCAGTCCCAAGCATCCAGTATCCTGTATCGAACATAGACTGGCCATTATGTTTTCAAATACTTCTCTAGCTTGTTTTAGTCCTCTTTTTTTCTCGTATGTTAGATCATCTGATATTATCCCACAGCTCTTGGGTGCTCTGTTTTGTTTTATTCATTCTCCTTCCTCTTAGTGTTTGGACAATACCTATTGGCCTGTCTTTGAGTCCACTCTTTCTTTCCTTGGCTGTGTTAGTTCTACTTATGACCCTGTGGAAGGCATATTTCGTGTCCAATACCAGATTTTTATATTTCTGACATTTCCATTTTTCTCTTTCTTATACTTTCCAAATATCTGCTGAAATTTGCTATATGCTTATTGTTCACCTTTTCTATTAAAGATTTTCTCATGTTAATTATAGACTGATAGTTCCAACATATGATTCTGGTTATGTTGATTTCTTTGATAGTGCAAATTTTTCCTCATTTGGTTTTAGTGTTTTTTTTAAATAATTTTTGATTGAGTATTGGGCATCATATATAGGAAGGAAAAGACTGAGATAAGTAATACTTAAGACTGAAATCAGTACAACTTTTGTAATGCTAGGGTAAATGTGCCTATGTGTAGTTGGGGGAGTTGAGTTAATATATCTAAGTTGGGTTTAGATTTGGCATCAAATGCTTCTAGGTTACTTTGTGTTTAGGTTGGAACCTGAGTTACCGAAGAGTTTTTGGCAATGCTGCTGCTGCTGCTAGGTCGCTTTAGTGATATATTCATGTTCTATTCTTAGCTTTTGGCTTTTCGTATGCACTTGTATCTTTTTTCTTTTATTTATCTTAGATTAATTAATTATTTTTAATTGGAGGCTAATTACTTTGAACTGTTGTGGTGGTTTTTATGTACTTGTGTGTTATTAGAGAGCTCTTCATGTTCATATGTTCATGTTTTTCCCCTACTGGTGATAGATTGTTTTTGCTTCTTACTTGGAACTTGCTAGCTTGGTGGTGGGAGTTGGGCAGGTTTCTAGTGTCCTGTCTTGGCCTTACTCTTAGGCAGGCCCTGTATCTCTGAGTTTGGGAGGTGAGGCTTCCTTTGTGATCTTGCCTCTTTTTCCATCATAGCCAAACTCTGCCTTGTTCTGCGTCAAGTCTTGTGAAGAGAGTTTCGTGCCTTTCTCCCAGTTACAGGAGCTCTCTAAAGGCTTGAGTTCAGGACAGCTTCTTACCCCTCCCCCAAATGAAGAGCATTTTGTTTTTTACCCTTCCCTTAGTCACAGTGGGTTTATATATGTGCTTTTCGGGTGCCAGGTTTTGCTGCCCTTACCCCAGCAAGCTAAGATTTTGTCCTGTAGAAAAGTAGAGTGGGGCAGGGCTTTGTGCCTTTTCTGATGTGGCAGCTGTTCCTATCCTCCCAGCCTGCACCACTGAAGGAAGCTTTCTCTGGTCTTCTGCCCTACCCTTAATCTGTTTTATGCATATGACAGAGGTCAGAGGAGAAGAGCCAGTGTGAACTCTCTTTGTTTCTGCAGCCGTCAGGAATTTTATACACTCATACTAGTGTACACTCAGTTAAAATAATTTATTAAAAATTCAAGTTGAATTCTTCTTATATTCCTGTATGGTGTCGTGTTTCTCTCCTCTTGTGCTCTCCACTAAGTGAGGCAAGATTTGTGTTTTTGTCTCCTTGAAATGTCTGACTTTCCATATTATTTTAGGGTACTTAGTGGCCATGTATTTTTGCTCTGGTAGGTGCAAGAAAAATTATGATTTTGCATTTTACCTACATTTTTTAGTTGTTATTCAGGTGGTGCATCTCTTTTCAGCTTTCTAAATCCTTGGTATATGGGAAATTAGTTACATCTTTAAGGGGCTGTCCACGGCTCTGTAAGGCCAATAGTTCTGGGTACTGTGGTATATTATACGTGTCCAGTGCCATACCTTTGCTGTAAAGTTGGTTTCATGGCTTGATACAGTGTTTTGTGGTATCTCACGTTGGTGAATTAAGCAGTCTTTAAGTCTTTGGATGTTAGTGCTGGCTTAGGCCACTGGGACAGGAAAGGTAACCCTATACCCAGATCCAAGTTGTTTCGAGTGTTAATCCCATGTTAGATGAATCTATTCCTTTAAAGGTAGAAGACCTCTCAGCTAGTAATCTTGCCACTAAGGGGATATTTGATTTTAAGAATGGTGCCATACCAGGGGTTTAGCATTGATCTCAGTTGCTGCCAGGTTGGACATCTGGTAGTGGGAATAACTAGGTTAGCCTTGGTAAGTGGGAAACCCATGCTATTGGGTTCATGCATATCTTCCATCCCTGCTGCCGGGCTTACTTCATTAATGAACTATTAATGCAGATGCTGTGGAAAATTATAGAGGTTGGATGATATCAACTCACTAAGTCATGCCTCTGGTTATTTAGTACTTCTATGGTAAATGGTATTTCTATGGTTAGTTTTAGAACTAACAGCCCCAAAATATGTCCTTTTCAATATAGGGAACTGGAAGGCAAAAGTAGGAAGTCAAGAAACACCTGGAGTAACAGGCAAATTTGGCCTTGGAGTATGGAATGAAGCAGGGCAAAGGCTAATAGAGTTTTGCCAAGAGAACGCACTGGTCATAGCAAACACCCTCTTCCAACAACACAAGAGAAGACTCTATACATGGACATCACCAGATGGTCAACATCGAAATCAGATTGATTATATTCTTTGCAGCCAAAGATGAAGAACCTCTATACAGTCAGCAAAAACAAGACCTGGAGCTGACTATGGCCCAGATCATGAACTCCTTATTGCCAAATTCAGATTTAAATTGAAGAAAGTAGGGAAAACCACTAGACCATTCAGGTATGACTTAAATCAAATCCCTTATGACTACACAGGGGAAGTGAGAAATGATATAAGGGACTAGATCTGATAGACATAGTGCTTGATGAACTATGGATGGAGGTTCATGACACTGTACAGGAGACAGGGATCAAGACCATCCCCATGGAAAAGAAATGCAAAAAAGCAAAGTGGCTGTCTGAGGAGGCCTTACAAATACCTGTGAAAAGAAGAGAACAGAAAAGCAAAGGAGAAAAGGAAAGATATTCCCATTTGAATGCAGAGTTCCAAAGAATAGCAAGAAGAGATAAGAAAGCCTTTCTCAGTGATCAATGCAAAGAAACAGAGGAAAAGAACAGAATGGGAAAGACTAGAGATCTCTTCAAGAAAATTAGAAATATCAATGGAACATTTCATGCAAAGATCGGCACAATAAAGGACAGAAATGGTAAAGACCTAACAGAAGCAGAAGATATTAAGAGGTGACGAAAATACACAGAAGAACTGTACAAAAAAGATCTTCACAACACAGATAATCACGGTGTGATCACTCACCTAGAACCAGAAATCCTGGAATGTGAAGTCAAGTGGGCCTTAGAAAGTATCACTATGAACAAAGCTAGTGGAGGTGATGGAATTCCAGTTGAGCTATTTCAAATCCTCAAAGATGATGCTGTGAAAGTGCTGCACTCAATATGCCAGCAAATTGGGAAAACTCAGCAGTGGCCACAGGACTGGAAAAGGTCAGTTTCACTCTAATCCCAAAGAAAGCAATGCCAAAGAATGCTCAAACTACCGCACAATTGCACTCATCTCACATGCTAGTAAAGTAATGCTCAAAATTCTGCAAGCCAGGCTTCAGCAATACATGAACTGTGAACTTCCTGATGTTCAAGCTGGTTTTAGGAAAGGCAGAGGAACCAGAGATCAAATTGCCAACATTCGCTGGATCATGGACAAAGCAAGAGAGTTCCAGAAAAACATCTATTTCTGCTTTATTGACTATGCCAAAGCCTTTGACTGTGTGGATCACAATAAACTGTGGAAATTCTGAAAGAGATGGGAATACCAGACCACCTGACCTGCCTCTTGAGAAATCTGTATGCAGGTCAGGAAGCAACAGTTAGAACTGGACATGGAACAACAGACTGGTTCCAAATAGGAAAATGAGTCTGTCAAGGCTGTATATTGTCACCCTGCTTACTTAACTTATATGCAGAGTACATCATGAGAAACGCTGGGCTGGAAGAAGCACAAGCTGGAATCAAGATTGCTGGGAGAAATATGAATAACCTCAGATATGTAGATGACACCACCCTTATGGCAGAAAGTGAAGAGGAACTAAAAAGCCTCTTGATGAAAGTGAAAGAGGAGAGTGAAAAAGTTGGCTTAAAGCTCAACATTCAGAAAACGAAGATCATGGCATCTGGTCCCATCACTTCATGGGAAATAGATGGGGACACAGTGGAAACAGTGTCAAACTTTATTTTTATGGGCTCCAAAATCACTGCAGATGGTGATTGCAGCCATGAAATTAAAAGACACTTACTCCTTGAAAGGAAAGTTATGACCAACCTAGATAGTATATTCAAAAGCAGAGACATTACTTTGCTGACTAAGGTCCGTCTAGTCAAGGCTATGGTTTTCCCAGGGGTCATGTATGGATGTGAGAGTTGGACTGTGAAGAAAGCTGAGCACCAAAGAATTGATGCTTTTGAACTGTGGTGTTGGAGAAGACTGTTGAGAGTCCATTGGAGTGCAAGGAGATCCAACCAGTCCATTCTAAAGGAGATCAACCCTGGATGTTCATTGGAAGTACTGATGCTAAAGCTGAAACTCCAGTACTTTGGCCACCTCATGTGAAGAGCTGACTCATTGGAAAAGACCCTGATGCTGAGAGGGATTGGAGACAGGAGGAGAAGGGGACGACAGAGGATGAGATGGCTGGATGGCATCACTGACTCAATGGACATGAGTTTGAGTGAACTCCGGGAGTTGGAGATGGACAGGGAGGCCTGGCATGCTGTGATTCATGGGGTTGCAAAAAGTCGGACACGACTGAACGACTGAAGTAACTATAGTGATGCTCCCTGTTGACAGTTTACATGTAATACAAAAGATTTTCATACTTTTGTGCTCAGTTGCATGCCCCTAAATAAACAGCCAGGAAATTCTCTACTGCCCATGGGCCTATGTATGTTCTTATCGTGGGCTACTATTCTTTTTATATAAAGTGGTGATAAAGAACATTGCCTGAGCCTGTTCATTGAGAGGATTTTACTTCATTGCTCTCTTTCATGATCATTTCTAAGTGAGGTTCGTAGTGCAACAGTCCGTTTTTGGCTTTCACCCACATACTGAGCTAACCCATATATGAACCAAGCCTGGCATTTTTCCCCTCTCCATTAGTCAAAAGTGAGTCTTCTCCATTCCATACAGTCATAGTTGAGATTTGGGCAAGAGATATCAGTGCAGTAGTGGTAGAGTAGAGAGGGTATGACTCACGTGTTTACTTGTGACCTCTGGCCCTGCTCATTCCCAATCCTGAAAGTATGCCTTCCATCTTACTTTCGATTGTTATCATGCCTTCCCAACTCAGTGACTTTGGTCATTAGCTCATTATGGAAAGCTTTCTCTGCATAGTCACTTGATGTCCCTATCAGGGCCTGTAGGATGATGGCAGTTACTTTTTAAATGGTGGATAGTTCTCTGTTGCAGATTCTGTATCTTTGTTCCAGATTCATTGGGGTTTGTGGGCTCTTGAGGGAGGGCTGTTCTGTACCTGTTAAGACTTTAGCAGCATCCCTTGCCTCTGTCCACAAGATGCCAATAGCCTCTCACTCCTTGCTTCCCTTAGCTGTGACAAGCACACATGTCTTCAGACATTGCCAAGAGTTCCCTTCAGAGAAAAATTTCCTCTGGTTGAGAACTACTGGTCTAGACAACTTGAGTTCCTTTTTGGACTGTATTATTACGTGGAGAGGGAGAGTTAACATAACCCTAGGGCATGACTCTAGACGTATATTGTTGTCAGTCCTGTGTGAATGTGAACTTCTGATCTTCCTTTTCTTCCTTTTATAAAAATGGAAAAGAATCCGCTCCCTAGATCAATGGCCTCATACTAAGTGCCCAAGGCTGTGTTTATCTGTACTCGCAAAGGTACCACATCTGGGACAGCAACTACAATTGCTACTGCTTGGTTATGTTTATATTACTTTACTCTCATTTCCCATGATCCATTTGGTTTTTTTTTTTTTTCAGAGACAGACAGATGAATTCAAGGATATACAAGAGGGACAGTCACCCTTACATGCTATAAGTCTTTGACATGGTACTGTTCTTGCTGTTCTGCCCAAGATATGATGTTGCTTTTGATTTACTACTTTGGTTGGGAGTGGGAGGCAGTTTCTATGGCTTTTGCATGGATTTCTGCTCTATAATAGCACTTAGCCTCAAGGTCAAAGAACCAGTATGAGGGTCCTGCCAACTACAAAGTATGTCTACTCCAATTATATATTTGGAGACTAGAAAATGATCACTCCTGTGCTGAAGTACCTGGGGGATGGAGTGGACCCAATCTGAGCTAGAGTTTGGCTACAACACAGTTTATTACCCTGCCCTCTTATGTTCTGACTTGAAAAGGGAGGTTGTAATGGACTGCAAGGAGATCCAACCAGTCCATTCTGAAGGAGATCAGCTTTGGGATTTCTTTGGAAGGAATGATGCTGAAGCTGAAACTCCAGTACTTTGGCCACCTCATGCGAAGACTTGACTCATTGGAAAAGACCCTGATGCTGGGAGGGATTGGGGGCAGGAGGAAAAGGGGACAACAGAGGATGAGATAGATGGCTGGATAGCATCACCGACTCGATGAACATGAGTCTGAGTGAACTCCGGGAGCTGGTGATGGACAGGGAAGCCTGGTGTGCTGCGATTCATGGAGTCACAAAGAGTCAGACGCGACTGAGTGACTGAACTGACTGAACTGAATGGTGCTTAGAGTCCCCAGATATCAATGTCATTTCAGACCCTGTGTCAGACACTCCTGAAAAGATTTGAGAATTCCTTTCCTCCATTTTCCCTGCCATGATTATCCTAGTAAATGGCCACACGTTCACTTAGGGAAGGACTGAGCTTCCCAGGTGTCTCAGTGGTAAAGGATCTACCTACTAATGCAGGAGACACAGGAGATGTGGGTTCGATCTCTGTGTCAGGAAGATCCCCTGGAGAAGGAAATGGCAACTGACTCCAGTACTCTTGCCTGGAAAATCCCATGGACAGAGGAGACTGGTGGGCTGCAGTCATAGGGTTGCAAAGAGTCAGACACAACTGAGCATGCACGCACAGCAACAACTGGGAGAATTCCTACTGCAGAGTTTTGCTGCAGTGTTCCAGGGTCCATCATCTTAGAAGTCTGACCTCTCCTTCAGTCAGTAGATTCTGGATTGGAGAACCGGCTCAGGACTAGACAAGAAACTATGACTTCCCTAGATTGGTTGCCCTTAGTTTCCTAATTGTCTAGTCTTGACTTTTAAAAGTTGCATAAATTAAGCAATACTCTTGCTTCCTGCCCACAGTTTTTTACTTCTGTGAACACTGTATTCCAGCAACCACCTCCAGATCTCTTTGGATACTGAGGTGCCCTGGTCGCCACTCCAATCTTGCCATTCATCATAACAATTAGTCCCACTTTGCTTTTGATGGTTAAGTGTTATTATTGGACCTCTTTTATCTCAGGGTTCTGGGATTTCTAACAGTATCTCCTGCCATCAACCCTGGCCTACAGAGTGCACACTGAGCTTCTGCATGATACTAATGTCTCTTTCCTCAGCACATTCCATGTCAGTAACTTTGGTAAATGGAGTACTCTGGTCTCTTACATGAACTGGCTGGTGAATTTTCTGGACTTAAATTATAGGCCCATTCTAGCATACTTCCTTCTACCATCTTTTTTATTTCCTTTGTCCAACATTATGGCAATTCTGTGATTTCTACTTTAGTTAGTGTGGGCCACTGATTTCCTAAACTTCCAGGAGCTATTGTAGTGTGTGAGAATTGTTTACTGGGGTCCTTACGACCAAGGAACCAACTTTTAGTGGTGGATGGATAGATCAGCCCTGAAGAGAGATTTTGGGTGGAATACCAGAATACTCACTAACTTACTCATAGTTTACTCTCTAACTTACTCATAATCACAACATACCTACTGTTATCACCTCTATTCATTGTGCAATGGCCTTTGTCAAAAGCAATATAGAGTACTCTGGTAGCATGATCTCTAAATACATGACTCAAACTACATAGTAAACAGAATTTACTCAAGCTAGAGCATCAGAGAAATACAGGGTATATTTACTGACAGAAAGCTTTAAACCATGTAACAGAGTTATGGGAAATGGCAACTGCAGCCAACATACTAACCAGTGAACAGGTAGGAGGAATGTCCCCAGCCAAAGAGAAAAGCTTAGTTCCTTTATTCAAATAATTGTAATTTGAAAATCCAGAAACTGTATTTACATATAGACACTGTGCTGAGGTTTATTCATTATTATATGACCTTTCAATCCAATAGAGAGATTATAGTCACTATTGCTGAAACCATCCTTTGTTATACAATATAATGATGACAGCAACCATTTACTGGGTGTTTATGATACCAAGTGCTTTATAAAACATTAACTCCCTAACTACCCATGTATGCCTGTGAAGGGGTGACCAAGAGAAAATGTGATCCTTGTCAAACCTGTCACCTTCATGGTTATATCCTTACTCCAATGAAGTCAGTTACCATAATCCAAACAATTTCATCATTCCTCTTTGGGGATTGCTGTCAGATACTGTGGAACATTACCGTACAATCCTTGCATGTTACATCATTATCCTCAGCAAGACTATTTAGTTGTTTGGAAATAGTTGAATCATTCAGAGCCAATTTTGGTGAATAATTTGGAATAATAATTCAATGTAGGTAACATGATTTTAGTTCTTTAAAGTAAAAAAATTGACTTCTAGACTATTAACCAGCAGTAATCTCAATTTTCTTGAATGTTTATAAACCGTCTCTAATGCATTTCTCAAAAAGTAGTTCCAGAATGTGCCCTGAGCAGTGACAGTGTTGTTGGTACTACTCCTAAGGGAAGTACCTAAAGAGCAATGCTTATTTAAATTAAATTCTATTGATTCATTTATTTTACTTTATACACAAAGAATGGAAGGGGGGAGTATTATATTTATTTAAAAACAGGAAAGTGTATTTCCTCAAATGAAAGAAATTAGCTATCCATTTCATACTCAAGTTGTATTTGTTTTGCCAGGTCTACTTTATAATACAAAGGTTTTTTTTTTTTACATATGTCTTCTTTGGAGAAGTGTCTATTTAGTTCTTTGGCCCATTTTTTGATTGGGTCATTTATTTTTCTGGAGTTGAGCTGCATAAGCTGCTTGTATATTTTTGAGATTAGTTGTTTGTCAGTTGCTTCATTTGCTATTATTTTCTCCCATTCAGAAGGCTGTCTTTTCACCTTGCTTATAGTTTCCTTTGTTGTGCAGAAGCTTTTAATTTTAATTAGATCCCATTTGTTTATTTTTGCTAATACAAAGTTTTGATAGACTTTTTTTCATGTACTTCATCTTTAGAAGCATTTTTAAATTGAAGCATTGTTGATGTACAATATTATATCTTACAGATGTACAGTACATAATGAGTCACAATTTTTAAAATTTGTACTCCATTTATAGTTATAAATTTTGGCTATATTCCCCATGTTGTACAATATAGCCTTGTAACTTGTTTTATACCTGAAAATTTGTACCTCTTACTCCTCTACCCCCACAATTTCCCTCCTCACTTCCCTCTTCCCACTGGTAACCACTATTTTGTTCTTTATATCTGTGAGTCGTCTTTTTTGTTATACTCACTAGTTTGTTGTATTTTTAGGCTTCTACATAGAAGTGATATTATACAGTGTTTGTCTTTCTCTGACTCATTTCACTTAGCATAATGTCCTCCAAGTCCATCCATGTTGCTACAGATGGAAAAATTTAATTCTTTTATATGGCTGAATAGTATTCCACACATGTGTATGTTTGTGTGTGTATCATATCTTTATCCATTCTTCTGTTGATGGACAGTTAGATTGCTTCTAACTAGATGAATAGTTAGAAGCAAGCTATAATTATTCATCATAATTTGGTAATTATAAATAATGCTGCTGTGAACATTGATGTGCATGTATCTTTTCAAATTAGTATTTTTATTTTTTTTTGGATATATACCCAGGAGTAAATTGGTGAGTCATGTGGTAGTTCTGTTTTTAATTTTTTGAGGAATCTCCATACTGTTTTCCATACTGCCTGCACCAATTTACATTCGCACCCACAGTGTACTAGGGTTTACTTTTCTCCATATCCTGGCAACATTTGTTATCTGTGTTCTTTTTGTTGATAGTTATTCTGACACTTGTGAGGGGATATGTTGAATATTGTATGTTGTCAGAACTTAGCAAATGGAAGCTACAGTCTTAGTTTCTTCTATATATTTCTCTTTTTAAAGTATGTTATTAAGATACATATATAATAAATAGAAAAAAGCTTTGTATTAAATTATCTTAAATTTATAATATTAAGTTACATATGCAAAATTTTTTATAAGTGAAGCATCATATTTTGATGACTTCTAACATTTCCCATAAATTTGCCTTGTCATTTTTATTTTTATTTATCTCTTCCAATAGTGGGTAGATAAGTTTTATTGTGACATTGGTGACAAAGTCTCTGTAAGATATGGTCAAAAGGATAGAAGAAAATTTATGTTGTAACTATATGCTAACATGGTAAAATTTAGAGTGCTTTATGAAGAGGTAAAAAGAAGAAAATTAAGAAAATAAACTGTTTCTACATTCTTAGAAAAAAGAATTCTTCTGTTAAGAATGTGTCTGTCACAAATAGACTGCTGTGCATGTTAGATGCTGTATGTTAAGTTGCACTGAGAATTTACAACAATTTTCATAGGTGTGAAGGTGTGCAGGTAACTTCAAACTTGATTGTGTCAAATGTCATGCTTAATTAAAAGGTGTTCCTTGCAAATTCAGACCTAAATTTAGACACAGGAATTTATCCTTCTTCCCCTATCATTCTTGAAAAACTGTACAGTGTAATTTTGGGGTCTGCAGAACAACCTGAATGTAAAAGGTATGCTTTTTTTTTTGTTTAAAGATGAAAAGAATGCCATTTTTCCTAGAAAGTACAAAGACCTTATTTTAGCAAATATTATTTCCAGGCTTGATTAGGGTATTTATACCTTGGCGAAAATAGTCATTGAAAAATCATGATTTTCTTTTCAATTTCTCTGCCTAAAATATGTTGAATTGTACTGCTAAAGCTGCACTGTCCCTAACAATCTAAGAAATTGATGTGTTATTATTATTCCAGAAATTAGTTATTGCTTTGAACATAAGCACAATTAATTACACAGAACAGTATAGCAAATTTGTTTAAAATTAGGTCAGATTATTATTTTACCTATAATTTCATCAGCATAATGTATTACATTGTGATTATAATAGTTTAGTATTAATAAACACAATTATTATTTAACGTGTTAAAAATATATATTTTTGTCTTAAAAGACTGTCAAAAGAGATACTGATAATTGAGGATATATTCTCATGCTTCCATATCATGCTGCTAAAATTTAATTGTTAGATGCTAGAAAACAGTCATAATATATAAATAGCATATTTTTGTGGTAAACATCACCATTAAGAATTTCTGCATATTTTCCGGTTAAATTAAAAATTTTTCATTTTGGAAGAGAAAACTCATAAAAATAAATACATGAATTAAACTTCCTGAAAATAAATTAGAATGTGAAAATGCATTTAAAATCTGGCTATTCTTTTCCAAGCCAAAAAAAAAAAGGCAAAAAGACTATTCTTTCCCAAGCAGGCAGTCTCTTGTAAAATCCACTTTGTTGCATCTACTTGAATCGTAGAGCAAGATGGCCTCATTCACTAGACTTTGGAAATGAATCAAGGACCATTGTGTGCGCTACTAAATAATGTCCGCGATATCACACACCCAGCAAAGATCCTTCTTTTTTAGTTGCCTTGCTGTCTAACTTGCTCTGTGTACTAACGTGGTTCT